>BMAO01002032.1:0-59964 GCA_019973975.1 Trichonephila clavata
ATGCGTAACTCCATAAAATATCGAAATACTTTTAATGCCATCTAGTGAAGGAATTTGTAGCCTAAAAATAATTTGTAAAATTAAATTCCTTGACCATTTTTACTACTAGATTCATAATTGAAATAATTCTCGCGTGCTTAGTAATAATAGTTTTTACTTTCTCCTGTAAAGTTCATCCAGAAGGAGTTACGCATTTTGATAACTTGGCCGACGATATGTTGTTTCAAGACTATTGGGATCTAGACTATTTCACAGAACAGTGCTTCGAAAAGTTTCAATAGTTATGAACCAATATTCAATCATAATTTTCATCGCGCCCCCTCCATGCAATAACAAAGTATTGAATTCAATAATAATATACTTTGACAAGCAAACTACAATACGACTTTAATCTCATAATTACCACCGGCGTACATAAATGTCTCGCTCAGCCAAAACATTAATTGCCCCGGACGTATCTATATATATAAAGGAGAAAAGCGACTCACTCACTGACTGACTGACTGACTAATCACGAAATCTCTGGAACTATTCAACCTACAGACTTGAAATTTGGTAGACATGTTTCTTTTATAGAGTAGACATCAGCTAAGAACGGATTTTCCGAAATTCGAAACGCAAGGGGCGTTACGGGGGGTTAAGGGGCGTTATAAATAATTGTTTCCATGTTTAAACTACTTGATGTACAATCTTGAAATTGGGTAAGCAGATTCCTTTCAGAGAGTAGAGATCCGCTACAAAATGAGTTCGGTGAAAATCGACCCCCAAGTGGCGTTGCAGGGGCTTAGGGGGCGTTATAGATAATTATTTCCATTTTTAAACTGTTTGACGCACTGTCTTTAAATTTGATATAAATAGATTCCTTTCGTAGAATAATGATCAGTTACAAAACGGGTTTTGTGAAAACAGACTTCTAAGTGGCGTTGCGGGGGATTAAGGGGCGTAATAGATAAATATTTCCGTTTTTAAACTACTTCACCTACCTGCTTGAAAATTGGTAGGTAAGTTTCTTTCCTGGAGTAAATATCCGCTACAAAATGGGTTTTGGGAAAATTGACCCCCAACGGGTGTTGCGGGGGCGGGGGGTTTAAGGGCGTTATAAATTCCGATTTTTAAGTTACTAGACGTACAGTCTTGAAACTTAGTAAGCAGATTCTTATTCATAGGGTAGAGATACGCTACAAAATGGGTTTCGTGAAAATTGCAAACAAGTGGCGTTGCGGGAGTTAAGGGGCGTTATAGATAATTATTTCCATTTTTAAACTATTAGACGCAGTCTTTATATTTGATAAATACATTTCTTTCATAGAGTAGAGATCAGCTATAAGAAAGTTTTGTGAAAACAGTCCTCTAAGTAGCGTTGCAGGGGGTTTAAGTGACGTAATAAATAAATATTTTCGTTTTTAAACTACTTGATCTACCTGCTTGAAAATTGGTAGGAATGTTTCTTTCATGATGTAAATATCCGCTACAAAACGGGTTTGGGGAAAATTGACCCCCAAGAGGTGTTGCGGGGGCGGGGGGTTTAAGGGGCGTTATAAACTCCGATTTTTAAGTTATTAGACGTACAGTCTTGAAACTTAGTAAGCAGATTCCTCTCATAGGGTAGAGATACGCTAAAAATGGGTTTCGTGAAAATTGCTCCCAAGGGGCATTGCGGGACTTAAGGGGCGTTATAGATAATTATGACCATTTTTAAACTATTAGACGCAGTCTTTATATTTGATAAATACATTTCTTTCATAGAGTAGAGATCAGCTATAAGAAGGTTTTGTGAAAACAGACCTCTAAGTGGCGTTGCAGGGGATTAAGTGGCGTAAGAGATAAATATTTTTGTTTTTAAACTACTTGACCTACCTGCTTGAAAATTGGTAGTAACGTTTTTTTCATGAAGTAAATATCCGCTACAAAACGGGTTTAGAGAAAATTGACCCCCAAGAGGTGTTGCTTGGGGTTAAGTGCAGATATAAATAATTATTTCTATTTTTAAACTATTAGACTCACAGTCTTGAAATTTGGTTAGCAGATTCCTCTCATAGGATAGAAATACGCTACGAAATGTGTTTTGTGAAAATCGACCCCTAGGTGGCGTTGCGGGGGTTCAAGGGGCGTTATTGATAATTTTTTTGCATTTTGAATTAATTGGACGCACAGTCTTCAAATTTTGCTAAGCAGATTCCTTTCATAGAGTGCAATTCCCCTACAAAATGGTTTTGTGAAAACAGACCCAGAAGTGGCGTTGCGGGGGCTCAAGTGGCGTTATAGACAATTATCCCCATTTTTAAACTGTTAGACGTACAGTCTCGAAATTTGATAAGCAGATTCCTTTCGTAAAGTAGAGAACCGCTACAAAATGGGTTTCGCGAATATCAACTACTAAGTTTAATTTCGGTAGATTAAGAAGCGTAATCGATAAATATTTCCATTTTTAAACTATTTGATCATCCTGCTAGAAAATTGGTAGGCATGTTCCTTTCATGGAATAGAGTTCTTCTAACAAAGAGTAAAACGAAAATTGACCCCTAAGGATGTTTGCGAGGGGTCAAGAGGACTTACAGAAAAAAATTCCTGTTTTTAATTGTTAGACCCATATACTTGAAATTTGTTAAGCATGTTTCTTTTGTTGAATAGGGTTCCACTAAGAATAAATTTTAAGCAAATCAAGTTCTGGGGGATTGCAGGGAGTTACTGGGACGTATTGACAAAAAAATTACTTTTTTCGAGCTATAAGGACTATAATAATGAAATTTGGTTTGCATTTTTCTTTTGCTGAATTGAAATCCGCTAAGAGCGGTAATTTTGGAAAACGGCTCTCAACGGGATTACGGGGATATTGATAGTAAAACTTTTGTTTTTTTCCTGTTAGATTTAGACTTGAAATTTGACTTGCATGTCCATTTTACGGAGTAGAGAAATCCACTTGATTTTTGAGTTACGAAAGAGCAAACATCATTCTATACTTCAATTTTAGAGATTTTTAGAAAATACAAATTAGATGAGCTCTGCCCTTTTTTTTTTTATCAAGAGGTGACAGTTACAGGTATAAGTATATTTTTCAATTCAATCGAATTCTTAATGCTAGGACTTAGATATCAATAATTTATACATATATATAAGCAGTAAAAATTTATAAAACATCATGAAATACCCAGCGAAGCGGGCGGGTAACGGCTAGTATATATATATATATATATATGTCTTTCCGAAGTACGATCTTTTATGTGCTTTGCTATCCATAAAATTATTACGAAGGCTCTGGAAACACGTTTGGGAAGACTTTCCACCAATTTTTGATAGGGGACCATAGTAATTGCCTCCCAGGCGTCCATCACAGCTGAAGTGAGTGCTTGCAGTGAGGATGGTCGATTTGGCTGGCTATGTAATCTGCGCTCTAATTCGTCCCAAAGGTGTTCTATGGGATTTAGATTGGGGCTCTGAGAAGGCTAGTCCAGTTTTTGAACACCCATCTCGTCAAACCACGTCTGTGCAAGCCTTGATGTGTGAATGGAGCAGTTATCCTGCTGGAAGAGAAATGGGCCTTCCCCGAAATATTGCCATAGATTTGGGAGTGCAGCATAGGGCAGAATGTCCACATATATCTCAGAGTTCATGTTTCCAATCACAGGAACTAACGGACCCAGGCGAAACCACGAGAAACACCACCACACCATTATGCTTCCATCACCAAACTTAACAGTCGGCACAATGCAGTCACTAAAGAAACATTCGCTGGGCATCCGCCAAACCCAGACGCGTCCATCCGACGACCAGACTGTAAAGCGAGATTCATCACTCCAAAGAACAGTTTTCCACATGTCCACAGTCCAATGATGGTGAGCTCTACACCATTACAATCGATGCTTCGCATTCTGTGGAGTGATGTTTGGCTTGTGAGCGACTGCACGACCATGGAATCCCAAGTTTCTTAACTCTCGACGGACAGTCCTGATGAACTTTGGAACTCCTGAGAAATTTCCACCAACGAGGACTTGCGATTTTGTTTCACTACCCTTTCCAGAGTTCTGCGGCTGCGTTCACCAAGTATTTTCGGCCTACCGGTTCGTTTATCTGCCGTTTCACTCAGAGGCGGATTAAGCTCTCGGCGGCCCGAGCACCAGCAGGGGCCCCAAGCTGATAGACTTCAGTTATAAGTTCAACGTGCAAAAAAAATCTTGTACTGATATTGCAAACAAAATGATTACCCACGATTTGAATCGTATAACAATTAGTGTTGCCCTCATATATTGCATGTAATTGCGGTTGAAATCCGTTTTTTCTTTCTTTTAAAAACATGTTTTTCTGAACTTTGGTCTTTAATGTATGTTTTCGGTTCCAAGTTTTTAAAAATTCGATCCCAGATTTCTTTTTTTGTAATAATGATCCCAGTTCCTAGACTATAAATAACTACCAATGTTTAGTTCTTTCGAAAGAATTTAGTATTTGAAGGTTCGTGATTTATTGTAATCTGGATTTTTGTGTTTATATTTTATGAATGTGGGGAAAAAGATCGAAGCAATGTCGGATTAAACGACATGGAGGCCCCTAGGCAGTCGAGTTCTCGCGGCCCTTTAGCCTATTTTTGCAGCACTAACAAAAAAAAACACGCTTTTGTGGGCCCCTAAAAAGCTCGGGGCCCATAGGCAAATGCCTACTCCGCCTAATGAGTAATCCGGGGCTGGATTGAAGTATTTTGTAAATTTAGCATCAGTTTTATTTCTGTCAGCATGACAGAAATAGCGAAATATTTAAGTGAGATTGAAATTTCTCTAAATTGATGAATGAATCAAATAGTGTATTAAATGAAAGTAATTTTTCGAAAAAAATGTAGAGCAGCATGTCTCAAACTGTAGGGCGTGCCCCCACGGGGGGGGGGCGTGATAACCCACGACGGGGGCGCGAGCATATGGAAAATAAAAGATTTAAAAAAATTATTTTACTGTCATGAAGTAAAACCAAATACTTTCTGACATAAAAAACTCACATTACATTGCATTGGCGATATTACGCCATCTAAAATAAAAACTCCTAGCTACAGGGGCCCTTGACATGTGTAAGCAAACAGTCATAAAATGTTATTAATGGTCTTTTACCACTGATAACATTTTATCAGCTATCTTCGTTTATAAAATAGTATGTCACTGGATTAGAACGATATAGTTTTCCGTGTGAATTCTGAATCTCAGGAAACGCAATAAGAAAAGCTTAAAAGGTGGTAAAATTACTCAAAATAATGAGAAGACAAGGAGTGGTGGGATCTTTGAATGTAGAAAAAACTTCTCGTTCAAAGCGGATCGACAGAAAGATCGTTTGAAGTGAAATACAGATAACACTTAGGATGGAAAAAATCCATTCAGAATGTTATTTGCTTGTAAATGACAATAACCCCTTCGTCTATTGATTGATTGACTACAATAAACGTTGTACTAAGAAGCTACAAGAAGGCTTGGCCCTTAGTCGGAACTTCTTTCAGAGATTTTCCAGTGAAAGAGAATATTATATTTTATTTATCCCGGTTCTCTTTTATTTTGTAATCCTAACGTATTACGATAATTTTGTTTAGTAATATATGAGCCAATCTATAATTTCTAAATATTTAATTAAAATTGCTTCAAACTGTCAAAAGAATTTTTTTTAAAAAAAGTATATTTAGTTTACTTAAAAATACACTTTTCTTTCTATTTATTGAGGTAACTGAAATAAACCCGTAATTTTTCTAATATACTTTAAAACTGCTAAGAGAACCATTATAAAATTAAATTGTAAGTTAAATTTGAAAAGTACAAATTCTTTTTTTTTTTCTTTTTGTATTTATTACCATTTTAAGAGTGATTTGCTCGCAATACTTTTTTGATTAAGATCTTTTGTCCAGACAATTTGAAAGGATATTCAATGCAATCTAATAATTAAATATGTGTATAACTAATTATAAAAATACATAAAAATCGTATAACAACTTTAAAATGCATACTGTCTTTAAAATATTGTATAACATTCTATATGCTTCTAATAAATTTAATCAAAATTCATCTATAAATATATTTAAGGTATCTGAACACTTTAAAAATGACCAAATTCAGTCAAGGCAGATATTTTTGTTTTTTATTTTATTGAATAGAGCTATCTTTTGACTTTACGAAACATGCTTTGTTTTGTTTCTACGCCACCTAGAGGCCACGTTACGATCAAATTTATTAAGTTAGAAAAACCGGAAGTGGGTTTTTGATCTACCAGAAGTGGGCATTTAAATTGCTCAAAATCTATCATGGCGAGTCCGATAACTCAAATTTTTACGAATGTATTTCTATAAAACTTTTTGAACGTGATATTTATGTTATTTTCTAGAGAATGCACTAAAATATTTCTCATTGTATGAATACGTTTTGAGTTATGGCTTGTTATTTAAATAATGGTCTCATAAAAAGTGCAACATTTCTTATAATGTTTTTCTCAATCAGCTCTAAAATTTTCAAATTTTAATAAAAAATTAAAATTTTAGCACATTTTCTAGATCAATGCATCTAATTTGTTTTAGTAATACTTTTACTAATATATGTTTATTACCTTTTTCTCTAACTGTTTTGAAGTTTTTCAAAAATATTGCTAAAATTTTCCTTATAATTGTAATTTTTGTAAAATTCAGGTAATTATTTTAAATATATTGATAGTTAAATAGTAATAATTATTGGTATTGAGCCATAAAAGAGCATTTATAATGTTTTAGTATGCTATTTTGTTAAAAAGTACTCTAAACGTGTTCGGATATCTTAAAATCTTTAAAAAAGGCAACAATGCCAAAACTATGGCAGAAATTTCTTATAAAAAGCATTTAATGAAATGTTTATTTTTACAGAACAATAATAAATGTTGAAAAATATAGGTAATATTTTTTAATTGCTTCTAGTTTAAAACTATTTAAAGTGGTAGCAAAATGTATTACAAAAATAAAAATATGATAAACACAATTTATAAAGTAGATAAATGATTTCAAACACAAAATAGAAATGTGAAAAGTTATTCAATATGTAGTAAGATTGTTTAATTTTGAGAAAGGGAACTTTGAATGTAATTAAAATATAAATTTAGTTGAAAAATTGTAGATTCCTTTTGTGATATTGTGGCGTTTGTCAAACAGTTTTATCTTAGAAATTTCAAATTATTTTGGAAATGTTTCATTGTTCTGTTTAGTCACGAAGTATTAAAATTTTTGAAAAGAACAAACAAATATAGTAATAATACTAAACTAGAATGTGTAAAAAACATTTGTATTCAGTTAATGTTTTATTAACTTATATTTAGAAACTTTAAGAGGAAACTTTACAAAAATCAAGAGTATTATAATTGTTTTTCCAGTTTTTAAAAGAAAACATTAGAATTTTTGAAAGCTTACTTTTGGTTGAGATATTTTAATAATTTTGATTATAAGTAATCCGGAAGCTAAGCTACGTTTTGTTCTAGAAATTATATTATGATTTCTGTAAAGGAATAAAAGAATTAAACAAAATATATGTGTATTAAATCAGAAATTTCATAATTTTATCAGAAAATTTGAAAAAAGATAAAATGTAATTTTATGAGAGTTTGGGGGGAAAATTTAAATGCTTAAGATTATTATTTTAATTATCAAAATATTTCAAGGAAAAATTTACAGTTTGCAATAATAAGTAGAAAACTTTAACAAGCTTGAAAACTTTAGATTCAATTAAAAAAGAATATAGTTATTTTTTAATTCAAAATTTATAACTTTATTTTCAAGCATTCACAAATTCCTTCCAAACTGCTACAGAGAAATAAATTATCTGACTCGGAATCGGAAATCGTCCCTCGGGCAGACATGAGGCTTTATGCTAGCAAAGCAGAAAATGCCCATTTGTGCTAAACTCGCCGATCATCCCAGATATTACCGAAGTTTGTAAATTCGTGTCTGCGTTTAATATTCGCGTTCGGTTTTGTGTGGTGCGTTTCGTTTCGTTTTATAATATTAATATAAGGTGCTTGTAGTTTATCGGGTATAAAAAATTTTGTGGCATATGTGGTCTCACACGCTTAATTTCCGAAAAACAAGTACAGAATTTTCAAACTTTTCAGGGCAGAAGCATGAAGCGTTATCAAAGTGGAGCAGAAAAAAGAAAAAAAATTTAAACGAAAGCTGGAAATTGCTGAAAGTCAGAAAAATGCACTGCATAAATTTTTAGGTCCCACTTCTTCAGTGCCCTCGTCATTTACCTCGGATAATCCCCAATGTACGTCAACCTCCAATAGTTTTCCTGAAATAAGTACAAGAGAAGTGAGACCCATTATTCCCACTGACAGTGAACAAAATAAAGGAGACGACAGTGAAAAAAAGGACAATGAAGAAGCTCGAAACAATAATGAGTCAAATTGTGATAGGGAAAGTGAAGAAGATAAAGATAGACCAGAAAGAATTATCGATCTTGATGTTGAGATGCTAAATGATATAGCTCTATGGCCTACCACATTAACAGATTTAATGATTGACTTTATCATTAGAAAGAAACCGAATAACATCGGTAATATTGAAACATTGAAATCAGTTTATAAAGACAGAGATCAAGTGTATTACAGGAGACTTTCTTATGATCATTTTTATAGGAAGAAAATAAATGGAGTGAAAGAAGAAAGAAATTGGCTAATATTTTCCGAAACAAGCAAAGCTGTTTATTGCTATCCTTGTAAACTGTTTTCTGCGACATCATCTAAATTACTAACTGGTTTTTAAAACTGGAAAACAATTACGGCAACTCTGTCCGGCCGCGAAATATCAAAAGAACATATATTAGCTATGTGCACTTTGTATAAAAGGTCATCTAAATTTAATAGAATTGATAGTCCGCAATTACAGAAAAGAGAACATGAAGAGCTTTATTGGAGGAAAGTCTTGAAGCGAATAATATCAACAATAAAGGGGTAGTTTAGGGGTAGCATTCAGAGGACATGATGAAGGTCAGGAGTCTACAAGAAAAGGAAATTATTTAACGTGCCTGGATTATCCCAGTGAATACGACGAGTTTTTGAAGTTGCACCTTCAAAAATACGCCAATCGAGGACGAGGCAATGTTAGCTACCTGTCCCACCAAATTTGCGATGAATTTATAAGCATTATTGGGAAGCAAGTAAAAGCCCATATAATCAATGAGATTAAGAATGCGAAGTATTATAGTATCGTAATTGACTCTACGCCCGACTTTTCACATGTTCAGCAATTAACATTCGTCGTAAGATATGTCTCATCTACTGGTGAAATAAAAGAAAGATTTCTGCAGTTTTTACCCATAGAAGGACATACTTCTTCATATTTGGAACAACAAGTATTAGAAGTTTTAGCTAAATTTGGACTGGATATTAAAAATTGCAGGAGAGCAATCATTTGATAATGCGTCTAATATGTCCGGGTGTTACTCAGGTCTACAGGCACGTATTAAAGAACACAGTCCAAGCGCAGTTTATATTCCTTGTGCCAGTCATTCTTTAAATTTAGTAGGAAATTTAGCAGCAGAAAGTTGTAGTGATGCAATTAAATATTTTATGCTTGTACAGAAATTATTCAATTTTTTTTCTGTGTCAACCCATTGCTGGCGAATTTTAAATAAAAATCTGGAAAGGAGTAAAAATGCAATATCTGTGAAAAAAGTTTCAGATACACGATGGTCGGCAAGAGCAGATGCCGTACAAGCTCTAAGACTTGGTTATACACACATAGAAGAGGTTCTGGCTGAAATCCGTGATACAAATTAGGAGAAAAAGATCACAATACTGGAGGAAACTTCTCTTTTGAAACAGATGGGCAAGTATGAAACTTCCCTAATGACCGTGATTTGGGATACCATACTCCAGAGGGTGAGTGCTACTAGCAAAACATTACAATCAGTTGGGTGTGAGCTATTAAAAGGATCTAATCTACTGAAATCTTTAGAAAAATATATACAAAATTTCAGGAATGAATTTGGAAAATGTAGAACAAGAAGCAACTGCTTTATCAGGGCTCTCATTTGAAAAGAAAGTTGGACAAGCTTGCAGGCAGCGAAAAAGAAAAATTATTTTCGGTGAAACTATATATAAAGAAGGTCATGAATTTGAAAATAGGGAAAATTTCTTGGTCAACTCATTCTATGTCATATGCGATAGGACAAGTGCAGAACTATGAAACTGGTATAGAACACTTTTTTGTATTTTTTGACGAGAGGTTACCTGAAATTAAGAAGGAAGCTGTACAAAAATTAAAGGATATTTACAAAGACGATATTGAATCGTTTAATTTTGACGATGAATTGGATCAGTTTTTGCTATTTTTAAAAGAAAACAAAGATACTATGAACACTCCAATAGAAATTTATCAAGTTGCAAAAAAAATGGTCTCGACTTTCCCTAATGTAGAGATACTTTTATAAAAATATTTTTAACTATACCAATATCAAATGCATCCGGTGAGAGATCTTTTTCGGTTTTAAAGCGCGTTAAAAATTATTTAAGAAGTAGCATGGGAGAAGACAAACTGAACAGCATGGCCATATTATATATAGAACAAGATGTTTTGGACCAAATAGATACTGCAAAAATAATCGATGAATTTGCCCAAGAAAAATCAAGACGTAAAGTTATATAGCAAAATTTTAAATTTTAAGTGAGGTTTTTTTTTAATTCTTTAAAATAAAGTTTAATTTTTTTTGGGGCCGTTAATTTTTTTTTTTATTAGCTATACATTTTATTTTGAGAACTTAAGGTCAGAGAATTTTTTCACTATTTAAGTTTTTCGACTCTTCAGCCCAGGGGCCCCCAAACTTTTCACCGCCAGGGGCCTCCAACTAGCTTAATCCACCTCTGGTTTCACTGCCTCGACGTTTCCACTTCACAATTACATCACTCACAGTAGATTTAGGCTTCTGTAGAATGTTCACAATCTCACGAACTGATTTCCCACAAAGGTGGCATCCCACTATACTGCCACGATCAAACTCACTACGCTCCTTTGACTTACTCATTGCCTCACAAAAGCATAAATACAATCTGACAGATCTACGGATATAATTTCGGGTACATGGGTTTCTGGGAACCCTCAGACCCGTATCTGGCTAGAAAAAGTTCTGTATAGGTCTTGGTTAAGTTGCATTTTCATGCTGGATAGTATGGAGCTTAGCAATTGGACGAGTGGCGGCAGACCGGTAGGCGGGGCTTCGAGGCGATGATCTTTGGCGACTCGGTTTTGGAATCTGGTGGAAGAGAGAGTGTCTTCCAATTTGGATGTAGTAGTGATGAGGATATTGGCTCAAAAAAGGCTGCCCGTGGGGGTGTGAGTGTGTGTAATGATGTGTGGTGACGCAATGTCCAGTAGAGGAAAAAATTTAAAACAAGTATGAAAAAAGCGACCGGCGGGTTTCTGCGAGGCGGACACCCTCCTTCGCATTGACCGTGCACGGCCATGCTGCAGTAATAGTCTTGAGTGTAGCGGGAGCTCTGAGCACTCCGCCACAAGAGTAGTTAACATTGATTGCAATAAATAAATAAAAGTGGATGAAAATAGTTAACAGAATTGAATTTAGCAAAGAAAAAGAGAAATTTAAGTTATGGAGGATTGTACGAGTCCAGGAGAATTCTACTGGGTCGCTTCCTCTTAATATATATATGTATATATATTGGCTGTATAATTTTCAAGGTTTTGCATATTAATATTATCAGAGCTATTGAGTGAATCAAAAAATTTAATCGAGGTATCTTGGATTTGCTGCTTAAAGCATGGTATATTTAAACAATTACGAATGTCGGCGTTGCGCATGCGTCTAGTGGCGCCAACTATCATTCTGATGAGAGTATTTTGAGCGGTATCTAGAATTTTAATATTGGTCTTGGCTGCATAACCCCAAACTGGACATGCGTATGACATGATGGGACGCAAAACGACTGTATAGAGAAGCACTTTGTTATGCAAATCTAAATGAGAATTCCGGTTGATTAGGGGGAAGAGTTTAAACATTACTTTTCGGAATTTGTCGCGAGCGTGTAAAATGTGTGATTTCCATGTAAGTTTACTGTCAAAAATGAGACCAAGGTATTTAGTTTCCTGAAACCAGGGTATAATTGTGTTGTACATTGTAGGTTGGGAGTGTACGCTTTCGTGTAAAAACGACCGCAGCCGATTTGTCGACGTTAATTTTGATCTTCCATTTGTTGAAGTAATTTTCTAGAAGTGCGAGATGCTTATTTAGTGCAAAAGTTACTGTTTTGGGTGTTTTGAAACATGCGAGCACCGCAGTGTCATCTGCTTACATATTGATGTCAGTGAGTGAATATGTTGGTATGTCATTTAGGTAAAGGTTAAATAAGATGGGAGCGAGTAACGATCCCTGAATTATACCAGCATAAATGTTTTTTGTATCTGAATAAGTGTCGTTAACTCGCACCGAGAAGATGCGGTTAGTGATGTAGGAGTGGAGAAGGTGAGTGAGTGGTGGTAGGAAATTTTTTGTATTAATAAGTTTGAATGTGAGGCCGTTTATCCAGACTCTGTCAAATGCTTTTTGAATGTCTAAAAAGACGACCCCAGTAGATCTTTGTTTTTCAAAGCCAGCTGTGATAGTTTCAGTCAGTTTAAGAAGAGGGTGAGTAGTGGAAAGGTTTTTAGTGAATCCATATTGGTTTGGGTTAATAATATTATTTTGAGAGATAAAATCTTTAAGTCTGTTGAGGATGATAAATTCGATAATTTTACTTAAGCTAGAAAGTAGGGAAATTGGCCTATATGACTCAGCCAATTTTGAATTTTTACCAGGTTTGAGAATTGGAAATATTACAGCCTCTTTCCATAAGGTAGGAAAGTGATTAAATTTAATAATTTTATTAATGAGAATTGTGAGAATTAGTACAACTTTAAGAGGGAAATTTTTGATCATTTTGTTAGTAATGAGGTCCTTGCCGGGAGCTTTTTTACTATTAGATTTTTTAATGTAAGTGATGATTTCGTCCGGTAGGACGGGGTCGAGGTAGGTAGTTGGTTTAGTAGAGAGAAAATTGCTGATTGTGTTATTTATGTGATCGTCTTCTGTGGTGTCATCTTTATTTTGTGGTGAGTTTTCTGTGAAATTATTTTTAAGTGTGTCTGCTAGAATGTTTGCTTTTTGTTTGTCTGTGATTGCAGTGCCTGACGCGCATTCGAGTGGTGGTATCTGATGCCTTTTGTTTTTGAAGAATTTTTGTGTCCTCCAAAGACTGTTGTCTTGAGAATTAAGTGCTTCCAGCCGTTTATTCCAAGAATCATTTGAATATTTTTTAAGAGTGTTTTTAACAATTTGTTGTGCGTGATTGTAGTCTGTTTTGTGTGTGGGGTCTAGTGTACGCTGATAACGTTTACGAAGCTTGTTCTTCTGTTGTATGAGCGTGTGAATGTGAGGTGGGGTGTAGCTGCGGTGCTCGTTTCCTATTGGACGGGAGGCGTGGCTATGGGTGGCGAGTACTGTGTTAGAAAAGTTTTTCAGTTTGCGTTCCAGATCAGTGGAATTTGTAATGCTGTTTGGATGAAAATCAAAAAGGGAGAAATTACTATTTAAATTTGTAGTGTATTGTGACCAGCAGGTGGAGACTGCTCTGGGGTTGTTTGTGTACGTAGGTGTTTTAAGTTTAAAATAAATAAAGACTGGATTGTGATCAGATGAGGGATCGGAAGTAGTGTAGATGTCGAAAGGGTAGAAAAAATTTCTGATGAGCGCGATGTCTATTGTGTTAGCTGTACCGTTACCAAATCGAGTGTGTGTATTAGGATAAGCAATGTTGAGGTTTAATTGATTAGCGAAGTTTAAGAGTTAAATGCCTCTAGTGGAATTGTGTAAGCAGTTCCAAGTGCTGTGTGTGGCGTTGAAATCACCAAAGATCACACAGTCACTGCTGGTCTGAATGAGATTTTCGAGGTCTATAGTGAAAATGTTAGTGTCTGATTTGGGAGGAATGTATACAGAAATGATGGAAATTGGGTTGTGATTTGGAGGAGTGACAAGAATAATAGTGGCTTCTATAGCTTGTAATTGAGGTGTTGGAAGGTGAAAGTGTTTGATATTGTTTTTAATGAGAATGAGAGTGCCTCCCGCCGCTCTGTCTTCCGTGATTCTGTTGTTTCTGTAGCAGCGGTAATTTCGAATACTGAAGGTATAGGCCGGTCTCAGGTGTGTTTCCTGAATTAGCATAATATCTGGGGCGTGCTTCTCTATGAAAATACGAAGTTCAATTCTTCTATTAATCAGTCCATTTGCGTTCCAAGAACACAAACTGAGGCCAATGGGTGACGATTTACGCATTAAAATTATTATTCAGGGATGCCTCGATTAGGCCGTATAATTGGTTAGGATTGCCATGGGCGGCACTGATTTGGTTCAAATTTCCGGCTATCCCAGAGGCCCCGTTAAAGGCTTAAGAGAGTTGAGCAAGTGCGAACATGGCTATTTGAAGAGTTTGCTGAATACTGATGTTAGTAGCAGCATTCAGGGGATAATTTTGAATAGGAATGGGGTTTATTTGTTGAGCAGTTATGGCCTCAGTTTGCCGTGAATTCCCAGCTCTTTGAGTGCTGTGTGCTGCCGTCTGTCGTGATTTATTAGTGTGAATGGTGTTTTGTGTGGCCGCTTGTGCGTATGATGTGTTCGGTCTGACTATGCTATTAAATATATTTGTAAATGGGGGGGGGTTGTTTCTGTTAAGTGCAGCGCCCTTAGGGGGCTTTGGGTAGCAAGGGCAACCCTGCCAGTTGGCCATGTGGCCGTAGGCCTGACAGTTTATGCAGTACTTGATTTCTAGTTTTTGCTTGATGTGGCAATCGCGTGTGATATGAGCTTCTCCTCATTTTAAGCAGCGGGGTTTATGTGGCAGTTTTCAGAAGTGTGGTTGAAGTTGTTGCAGGTGAAACATTGGGTGACTCTTTTACTTTCGAAGGCTTCTACCCTAATGCTCATGTAGCCTATAGTTTTTAGGTTGAAAATTTTAAGGTTATGAATCTTGCGTGGAAGTGTGATCAAGTAAACGGGTAATGGTTGTTTTGTTTTTCTGCCTATAAGTTGAATGACCTTCTCAGGGTTAAATCCGAGAAGTACAAGATCGTCTTTAATTTCAGTGCATTTTGTGTTTTTAGGTAGTCCTTTAATTACTACATTGATTGTTCTGTTTGATTTGGGTGTTATTATACGTAGTGTTGGTATCTGAGTTTTTCAAGTAGGTCGACTAGAGTGTCGTGTTCTTCGTCTGTGTTTGTGTATAGTTTAATGAATTCTCCTGTGGTTTTGGTTCTTATTCCTGGGTAAAATTGTGAGATTGTGCTGATGTGTTCACGGTATGAATCTGTGATTTTGAGCAAAATTGGTGGTGGCAGCTTAGGTTTTGGAGTGTTAGTGGGTTGTGGTGACGAGGCTCCAGCGTGTGATCCTTGGTTTGTGATTGGAATAGTGTGTATTTGGTGTGTGTTTTGAGAGGACGAGGTTGTCACTCCTGCTTGTGAGTGTTGTACTGCGGCGTTATTGTTGGTATTTGTAGTGAGGGTTGGTTGTGTGGCTGGTAGAGCTTGGAATTCAGCGTCGATTTCATTAGATGGGGAATTAAACCTATTTTCTAGGCTGACTGGTGCCATACCTGGAGTTTTTAAGAGAACTTTTCTAGCGGCTTTGCTAGCAGGTGGTGTGATGAATCCGTCACTGTGCCTTTTGGTATGAGATCTGGGTGCACCAGGTGGTGATGCTTTAGGTGTGTGTGTTGGGGTGTTAGCAGGTGAAGTGTGTAGTGGGCAGCCTAGTGTAGTTCATCTTGGTATAGAGCCAAAATCACTCACCACATTTTCTAGAAGTGCAGAGATCTCTTCGTGCTCCCTTTGAATCTTTTCATACAGGGGGTCGTCAGGGCTGTGGCTTCGGTCCATTTCTAGGGTCTCCACGATCCTTTTGTAGCCATCACGGGTGGCGGTAAATCATTTGATATTGGCTGTTGTTCGTACCAATCTCTGGCAGGGCGTCTCCTCAGTCGTACCGTTGTGGTCAGTTGGGGGTGTGCCTGGTCGTGAGTGTGGCGGGGACAAGTCCATTTCGTCTAACAGTTTTTCCATATTTCGGTCCGGGTCAGTTTTGGGTAAAGGAGTTGAAAAATATGATGAAGTCAGTAAGCTGACTTCTAATCCTTTCAGCCCTGATAAGGGCTATTAGAAGTCGGGTATTGCTGCTTTCCAAACTGCTCTCAGCTCGCTAGTAAAGAACGTCGTATCTACTCTGTGTCTCAAGCGAAAATCCACAATGACAAGACTTTGAGTATGCCAGTCATAAATACAATCTGACAAACCACTACCAACACTTTAATAGCTTTCAATTACGTATCAAATTGCGTCACTCGCCATAACCACTTTTTTAAGGGGTATCCGGATACTTTTGGCCAGATAGTGTATTTCTAAGCCTATCGATTGCTCCGGTTAAATTTCTTTTTCGCTTTCTATTCCGGTCTTGACCGGTGAAGAAGTGGTGCAGGATGCGTTGTTGGGAGCTACTCGTTTAACTTATCTTCGTTTTACTTTTTATTAGAACAACTTAATATAAACAAACATACACAGATGGACACACACAAAATATTACATTAGTCATAAAAAGAAAAGAGATGGCTGACGATTAGAACTCCGTTTGCACACAGGCCAATCAACAACTTCTTTTTTTTGGATCCTCGATAAGTGACATCCAACCCTGAACGATGCAAAATCAGCTGAACTGAAGATGTCCTTTTCCGTGAGTTGTTCCATTATGTCTTCTTTCCCTTGACAGAATAGGGGATTTCACTGAATCACCACTCTTTTCTAAGGGCCCTTTTTACACGATTCAACTTGTGTTGCCCAGTCGGGGGTTGGATTTAAATGGAAATCGCCTGGGTCCCTTCACACGCGATCCACTGACATTCCTTGCTGTACCACTCCTCAAGTTCTCGAAAAAACAACGTTATTCTTTCCACTAGTTTGTCGTGTCCCAGTCCTATCTTGGACTGAGTTCACATCGCCCGACCGCCTCTAAGTGTAGGAGGAAACATATCATCACCAACAAAAGCCATAACAGCAATTATTTATTGAGGACAGACAAAACACAAATAACAAACACAAGTTCAATTTATAAGTGGAAACCTCGGAGTGATTGCCTAATACCTAGATTAATCTTAATACTCAAATCCGATACTCAAATCTAACATTCAAATTTAATATTCCCGTCTAAGTAATCTCAACTATCAGAATTGACAAGGAGACGAACTCTTGCTAACTTCAGGTCGGTACTAAATCTAATTCCTTTGATTCCTTTAATGATTAATCTAGTACTTTACTTTAAATATATCAAATACTATCAAATACGCGCTAAGTTCGTTGAAGTGATCCGTAGACGATACTTACATGTAGTTTGGCAATTCCTTCTTCTCTCTCTAACAATTACGAAATCTAGACTTTATATAGTCGAATTAATTAGCATATAACTATCTCGTGTTTTTCCGAAGAGGCTGTGAAATAGAATAAATGCTGGCCCCAAAGTTACCCAAGAGGAATAGTTTGGAAATTCACGCGGATAGTCCCGTCACAGCCCCCCTCAAGAAAAAAATGGGATTTATAAAAGGGTCTCAATGGCCCGATATAAATTACGTTGAAAATTCTAAGTCATAACTTATCTAGACATCTTAAATTTTAGTTTAGCAATAACTTTTATAGAACAATACGCTAAAGAAACACTCAAAACTACTAGCTCAAAATTTACTCACTCCAATATTTTAACTTTTACATTCATTATATAAGGTGTACCCCATTTGGGCGAGGACCAAGGAAAAACCTCCCACTGGAGGGAAAAACCCGGCCGTACACAACCCGTAAACTTAGATTTTTTAATTACATCCTGGGTTACATAACTTTTATCTTCGACACAAAATCTTCAAAACATCAGGGTCAGCCACCCTGAAATGAGAACTGGATCAATGGACGAACAAAAAAAAATTTTTTTGAACACTTTATACACACAGCAACATTGAATTCACACATATTTAAATTGTCAATTACTTTACAAATTTTATCTGGTTTCTATAAATAAAACTCCCATTCCAATCGCGCAGCGCTGTTAGTGTTATGGTTAATTTCCTCTCTCTACGCCGAGAGTCCCAAAAACCAGATATATACTAATATACACTTCAATATGTATATATATATATATATATACAATTTTCAAAATATTCAATATAAACAAACAATACAATGAATTCTCGCACGCTTAGCCAAGCCTTTAGTTAAGGTAAAAAAATGTAAACATACATATGCTTTCCACAATTTAGAATATATTTAAATATACAAAAGGTTTTTTCACTCAACGTAGTGAGACTTTTGCATTTGAATAACATTATTAACAAAACAAGACTTGCTTCTTGCAAAAATTCAACCGACTGCCTGTCAGTAAAATATAAATGAAACAATACAACCTGGCTAATATCTTGCTCCTCTTCTTTCTCTAATGTCTCCGATCTGCACCTCCAATGATGTGGACCTTCTGCATTGACTCTCTCCTGGCGCTTGGCAGTCTGGTCTATAGTCTCGGAGACTCCTCAAGTTGTATTTGTGACCTTGTCCTTCTTGATCTCTTCTAGATCGGGTGGATCCTTCATGGCCTGTCAATGATCCTATTGGTGATCTTGATCTGGCTTTCCCATAGACTTCTCTGCCGTCTTTGGAATTGCTGAAGTTGGACCTTTTCTGTTGTCTCCGTCGTAGTTGTTGGCGATCTCTCTCTGGAACTTGTCTACTGTAGCGATCTTCGACTTTGTTTCTCTTCCTTGTCTGCACATTCGACGAGATGGAGGACGGGAGCCTTCGTTTGTAGACTTCTCTGTGGATATGTGCTCTTTTACTCCTCGGCTCCTCTGGAAGTGATTTCTTTTTTTCTCTTCCATCTTCTGGAGTGTTGGTTTTTCATTATTTTTTGTTGTCTCGTCTGGGATACCGAGTCAGATATCGCCCTCTTACACCGACCCTTGGTCAGCTCGTGTCCGCTCCTTTTTGTCTCTCTGTGATTACTTTTATTCCCTACTCTATCATTTTCATTTCTCTACTGTCTTCCACCAGACTCATTACTCTTAGAACCTTGTGACCTATCCAACCCATATCTACCATCCTCAAAACTACTCGATTGATACTCGGATTCTCTACTAATTGAACAATCTACCTCCACAAAACCTTCATCGCTTTTTCTCTGATGGTAAATTCGAACCTGATTTATATTGACTGTAGTTCTTCTACCTGCCTTCCAAATTACAACATTATTGTTTTTAACACTCACAACTCTAAAAGGACCCTCAAACTTAGGGCAGAACTTAGCAACCACTTTTTTACTGGCTGAACTTATAGGGTGAGTTTCGACCAACACTAAATCATCCACTTTAATGTTAATTTCGCGTCTCCTTTTATTGTAATACTTCGCCCACTTTTCTTGCTTTTTCATTGTATTCTGCCTACCTTCCTCAAACACCTTTTCAATATTCCCAACCACAAATTCTGTACCATCCGTCACCATCACAAGTTTTTGAAACGGGGTAATAAGTTTCCTGCCCAAAAATAATTCTGCTGGGGTCTTTCCCATGGTTTCATGGACTGCCGTTCTTAATGCATATGCGAATTCATTTAGAAACCTGTCCCAGTTTTCGTGATTATAATTTACAAAAGAAGCAATCATTTGTAATAAATCGCGATTAACTCGTTCCGTTTGATTTGATTGAGGTCGATACACTACTGTTTTGACATGCTTTATATCTAATCTATCACTTAAATGTTCAAAAACTTCAGATATAAATTGGGGGCCGTTGTCGCTGATTAACTTGATAGGAGCTCCATATCGCTAAATATAATTTTCGAACAGGGCATTGGCGATTATTTTTGCGGACGCCTTTCTGAGGGGTATTATTTCCAACCACTTCGTAAAATGATCTGTTATTACGCAAACATATCGATATCTTTGGGGTTTCGATGCTGGGTAGGGGCCTAATAAATCTAAAGAATCTATTTCGTTCGGATAATTAGTTACAATCGGTATTAAATGACCGGCCGGTAACGCGTTCTTATAGTTATTTTTCTGGCACGTATCACATGTCAAAACATAATCATGTATCTCCCTACGCATGGATGGAAAATAACAAGCATCCTTCACGCGTAAATATGTTTTCCGTATTCCAAGATGTCCAGCCATAGGCTTATCATGAAATTCGTGCATTATCGCACCTCGCATTGACTTTGGAATATATACTCTCATTTCTCCGAGAGAGGATGCGTATTTCGCATAAAATAACAATCCATCGATGATTTGGAAATCCTGGGACCAGTTCCTACAGACCCCCGCATTTACTGAACTGTCATCGGGTAAATATGACCCAGCTCGGGGTCCTGCTTTTGTTCAGCTATCAATTGCTCCCTTGACGAAAGTACCAAATCTCTAATTACTGCACAAGTTATATTGCTATCCTCAAAATTTTCCACCGGGTTCCGCGACAACAAATCTGCCACAACATTTTGAACACCTGGTCTATGTTCCCATTCAACATTAAATTCGGCTAGCTTGAGTGACCATCGTATTATACGACTTGATAAATTTTTACCATTAGTGAGTTTTGTTAACGTAGCGTGATCTGTAATTACTTTTACTGGTAACGATCCAAAGTAGGTGCGAAACTTGTTTAAAGCCCAAATTACCGCTAAACATTCGCGCTCGGTTACTGTGTAATTGCGCTCCGCCTTATTAAGTGTGTGGGATGCATATGTTATGGGTCTCTGACTTTGCGTAAGCACCGCTCCAATCCCAATAGAACTCACATCTGTAAAAAGCTCAAATTGTATATTAAAATCCGATAATTTTAGCACAGGTACTTCCGTAATTGCACGTTTGATCGATTCAAAAGCAGCTTGCGCCTCTTCCGACCAATTAAATTTCCTACCCTTCTTTTTTAAATCATACAGGGGCTCGCAGAGATCTGCGTACCCCTTAACAAATTTTTGATACCATTGGGCCATTCCGAGAAATTTTGATACTTCTCTCGTATTTTTTGGTGCTTTCATTTCGAGTATTGCCTTAACTTTAGATTCATCCGTGGCTATCCCATCTTTACTAATCACGAGGCCTAAGTATTTTAGTTTCTCACATCCAAACTTACACTTATCTTTGTCCAACGTCAAACCCGCTTCTTGCAACAACCTAAATACTTCCCTTAAATGTTCCAAGTGATGTGCAAATGAGGGAGATGCGATGATGACATCATCCATATACACTTGGACACACTTCCCTAACAGTGGTTGCAATATAATATCTATGGCCTTCTGAAAATTTGGCGCAGCCCCCGATAGGCCGAATGGCATGCGCTTAAACGCATAAGTGCCGTTTTTCGTCACAAAAGCAGTTTTGGCTACATCCTTGGGGTGTACTGCCAATTGAAAATAGCCAAAGCGCAGATCTAAAGTACTCATTATTTTCGTGTGAGGAATATTAGTAATTAAATCCTTGATGAGTGGCAAAGGATATCTCGGGTACTTAGTTACCGCATTAAGTTTGCGATAATCCACCGCAAATCTATACGCCTCAGGATTGTCCTGGGGTAATCCGTTCTTCTTATGACTCAAAACTACAGGAGATGCGTAAGCCGATTGAATTTGTACGATGGTGCCTTCTCGTAACATTTTTTTATATGGTGCTCAATGATACCTTGCTTAACCCTGTCATACCTATACGGTCTGGAGACAACTGGAGGGCTATCACCCGTATCGATTTCATGATATAATACATGAGTAAGTCCCGGTTTGTCGGAGAATAGGCCTTTAAAACTATTAAGTAGCAATTTTAAATCTCTTTTGACTTTTTTAAAATTTTGAATTCGAAAGATCAATTTCTACATTCTCCTCAACTGTTTTTAATTCTTCGATTTGCGAATCCGGAATCGCTAAAGACTTTCCCTCGAAATTCATGGTAATCTTCGCGTTTCGTATAAAATCGACACCTAAAATGCATGGATATTCAAGATCTGTTAATATGTGAAAATCCCATTTTTTTGTGAATTCTCTAATTCGTATTTCTAATTCTATCGTCCCTACATTGTTGCAACAGGCGCCCTGAGCCGTTATAACTTTTGCATTTGATTTTTTTTATTAGCTTATATGAAAAATATGCCCCATACGTTTCTTCAGAGATGAACGACTTTTCGGCTCCAGTATCCCATAATGCCTTAGTGAAGATGTCGTTCACTAAAATTGGCACATACGGGAGTTCTACAGGGGACATCCTTAAGGCAGAAACCCTTATAGGAGGTTTCTCATCAACATGCGATCGATCTTGATTTCGAACGCTTAAAAAGTTTAAATTTTTATGACTACCCCTATTCCAATGATTATTCGACCCCCGTTCGTATTATTTTAAGATTTTGGGAGCGGTTACGAACTTAGCAATTACTAAAAATTAGCCCTTAAAAACTTAGAGAAAAGTACAAGGAATGTGTATTATTTTCATCTTTTTTAAACATGGGCTATATGGTATTGGGATTTTTTTTTCTAAAATGCCCTTGGCAGTTCCCTGAATTAAATAACAAAAACGTAATCCTGACGTCATCAAGAATTAGTTTGAAGATTGTTGAAACTCATGGGTCTATAGTAATATATTTTACGATAAATTGTACTTTTTGTCAAATTGACAATGATATGAATATTGTCGAATTTTCGAGTACAAGGGTACATTATTTTAGTTCTTGATCAAGTTGGGGTTCCCGCTATCGCGGGGCTCCAGTGTATGAAATTCGCCCGCCCTGATTGGGATGTCATTTTTGGCACATCCTTGCCTCCAATACTGGCCACGATTTATTAGTCGAGAGACTTTGAATCCGATCTTATGGAAGCAGTGGCGTAACAAGGGAACATTAAGGCCCCCTGTAAAGTCAGGTTTTGGGCCCCAAGTTGGACTTTACAAAGAGAAAGAGTACGTACTTGGCGTCAGTCAGGCTTTGCCCTCCCCCCTCTACGATGTGGGAGTGTACGTTACGCCACTGTCTGGAAAGTCAACCTTTGTGTTTTACTAAATGTGGCACATTCTGTTTCAACCACCATATTGTCATCTTCACCAATTAAGCAGGAGCAAGTCCTGTTGAAAAGTAAAATCGTTTCCATTCAACAGGTCTACAATCAGGGACTTCACTATTGGTTCCCATTGAGTGTGTTGATAACCTTTCACTGTGAATTTCATCCCTTTCTGGCAAAAAAGAATCCCTGAGACGCCTTCATAGCTAACACCCCCCCCCCCCCGAACCACCATCACGGAAGCCGGATGATGAACTCTCTGCTAGAATTTTTTCTTCTTTTTAGCTTCTTCGGCAATCTTACAGTTACATGGACATCCATCGATAAACAGAATTCGTCAGTGACCGTTTCGCTCTACAGCAGTTCTTTTGCTTTAAGGCACTTCTAGCGCTTCCATTCCTTTTTAAGAAAATAATCAATTATTTTTTAAAACCTTATTGGTCTTAACCTTATTCTTCGTCTAGGCACAAATGACAAACATGAAATTGCTAGCGGGCGCAGTTCAAAAAGAAGTGTAACGATTCTTAATATTTTTTTATTTTATTGGAATCATAAGCATCCTAAACAATATCCTGCATTAAAAAGGTAACAAAAAATTCAAAATAGTTAAATTTAATGAGATTTTTGGCATTGCATATTATTCACTAATTTTTCAAAGTCAGGCACATAAAATGATGTTCCCAATCTTACAGCATCTCCAAGATTGCTATCGTTAAGTCAAGATCTGATTGTTGATTTAATTGTGTCAAACAACTTGGTCGTTGTTATTGGTCTTCAAAGACAGTAACAACCGATAAGATAAAACAGTATTACAGTACAATATAATTTTACGGCTTATATTTTATTTCTAAAAGTTTTATGAATCTCGGACCACAAAAAAGTAATAATTAAATAAATCGTGGCGGACCGCGGGTTGATATTGATATAGTATATTACAGGCGCACAAAAAGTACAATAGCTTCGCGGGCACAGGGTTAAGAACCCCTGGTCTAAGGTCTTTTGTTTACAATGCGTAAACAATGTTTTTTACGTTCATCCGTTTGCAAGAATAGTCTTATTTCGACAAGGAGTTTGATGAGTTTTCACCCTGATGGCTTTGACGACAGCTGTTCTCACAGAGTGCGGACGACCGCATCTACAACGGTCTGCAATGCTGCTGGTCTCAGAAAATGTATTATTGCTTCGATAAATGAGTAACATTTCGATGAAGAGCCTAAAAGATCACTAACTAGCTTTTTTTTTTGTTTTGATGCTGAGAAATATCTGCTGTGCAAGCTTCTGTTCAAAGTGTTAAGCGTTCTGTCTGATTTAGAACAATATGTGTTTAAGATAATTATCTGAAAATATTGTATATAGATGATCTCTTAACAACAAAATTTAAAATCCTCAGCTGTTTTTGAGTCACAGTATACGATCGCAAACTTTTGTACCTGAACTTATTTGTATTATGGCACAACTAGGTAGTTAGAATGAAGATCCTCCGATTTTCGTTTTATCTCTTAATGCAAGAAGCTATAAAATACCCCCGAAGACAAATTGGTACGTTTTTCCGGAAAAAAAGTGTACTTTTCTCAGTTCATTCTGCTCCATTCTTTTTATTCACTCTCAGACATGTAAAAAAAAATGAATCCACCTTTTATCACTTTGTCGAGGTAATCCTTTCCAAAGTGTATTACTCGTAACAGTATTTGAATTCACATATGCAAGGAAGTAAAAGTTGGTGCAAATAATTTAAGAGATTGAATGTTAACGTCGCACAATTCCGCTACTCGAGGGCTTTTGGCGACGGATCTCGTAATTTTGAACCATGGCCAAGTAATGTGGATGGCACCTGAGCTGGCACCCCCTCTCTTAACTACCACACTACACCAACGGGAGGACGTTAGAGCTCTCGACAGATTTAACGTGGATCGCACCCCTACACGGCGGGTCTTCAGTGGTACTAGGCTCGAACTCATGACACGCCGGCCACGAGTCCGTTACCTTGACCACTAGGCTACCACGGCCAATTTAAGAGAGGGACTGCTTTTTGTGGAATTTTTTTAAAAACTTTCCCCAATCGGCAGTGTGACTTTCTTTTTTAAAACACGGCTTTAGATACACGTGTTTACACAAATTCCATTGAGAACCTGGATCCATTTTGCAGACACGTTGATAATTATTTTAGATTTCTTTTTGAAATGTTGAACCCCTGCGTATGCCTCCTGGAACTTCAGGGCTCCGCGGTAAGCAGTTTGAAAAACACTGCTCTGCGAGATTCAGAAATGTGAAAGTTCATTAATGTAATATTCCCATACACGTAGATTTTTTCAAACAGTACATCTATTAAATTGTATCAAAACCTTTAATTTAATATTGGAATTTGGTGAAGAGAAGAAGTTGGTAAACTTACCGAAATCCTAACAAATATTAAACACTCGTACCTCTTTCTTAGAAGTTAATATTCTCTCAAAGTGCAAGATCCAATTTTGCATTCAGAATAATAGTCGGCACAAACAACGTAAGAAAGATCTTAAAGTCAACAAAAGTTCACTATGTCTCCTTGAGTGCATTTCAACAGCTTATTTTCCTTCATTCACAATATATTCTATTAATTATTTTAACTTGTCACAAACTGAAAGCTATCGTTTGATAATGAATATCAGTATCTATATAAATGGAATTGTTGCAGGTGAATATAAACACAGTAAACATATTTATTATTAAATAGAAATAATATTTAAAACTGTTAATGCTCCATAACTGAGTTCACTACACAAAAATCTACTACTACTTCTGTCAATCATTTCTAGACCACATTTTGCTGATATAGATAACAAATGTTAAAAGTTCCAAGCTTTATTGCCCGAGATCAAATCGAATTGCAATATGTAGGGAATATAAATTATATGTATATCATCTGCAGGGAATATGTTTCCATCTATAGAGAAAAATAACACTTTTACTAGACAAAACCCAGACTAATGAACATTTATTGCTAACACGTATCTCACCTTTCTATCACAAAAAACTATAAACAAGTGACAAACTTAACAATTGAAAGAATGTATATGAAAAAGTGAGTTGTACTCTTGTATATAACTGATTCATTGTAGGGTGCATTTTCATGGTTCCTACAGTTGGAACCATGATCAAGTGACTCGTGAACTCATAAAAAACATTTCAATATAGCACTTAGTTGAAAAAATTCTCATATTTCCATTATGTCAATAGATTTTGAATCAAAGTTACAACTAAGATTTATTGTAATAATCTGATGAAATAAGCTTTAAAAGTATAAATACTAACTTGATCTAATGACTTCAAACAAAATAATATCTGGATTGCTGAAACATTATTTAGAGATTATTCAAATTTTAAGCATTTGGTACAAAATACTTTAAAACAATCCTTTAAATAAGTTTGGTTACCCAACTTTTGAATTCACTTTCTAAGACATAGGTAATTTGTTTCGTCCTTTATTTGGCCCCAAAAAATATCCTTATAATGTTGGGTGCCAAATTATAAGGGGGTGTGACCCAATGTAATAAAGGGACACGCGGGGAATGGGTTCTTAACTAAGTCCACTAGTTAATTAAAACACGCTTATTAGACAAAACAAACATTTACATACATAACTAGAGAACTAACATTTAGATTAGAATTGAAAGGGATCAGAGCACATGCTCGTACGTCCTTACAGTTCCGAAGCTTGGCCATCACTGAAGATTGTTCTACCCGCTAGAGGGTGTAAAGTCTTTCTACTGTTAATAAGAGAGGAGTCTAAGAAAAAGGTGGTTACACTAAATATTTTTAAATATAATTTTATGTTTGGGTATATATAAAGATTCTATAAAACCATTTTTTCCTCAAAAGAATCTAGTTTTCTGAGCATTACAGATTCAAATAGCATAGTTATATGCTGTTCTGGATATATTTCCAATACCTTAAGGGTTGACTGAGATGCAGATTTGTCTTGAATTTATACATTTTGAATATTAATTCTTTCTTGAGTTTATCAGATTAACTTTCACTTACCAGAACCAGTTATTCATTTTTTCAAATTTATAAAAAAAAACCTTTTTTTTTTTTATTGACATTTAATGTTATTCTTTTTTGGTAGCTATCACTAGCTATCTTAAATCCAAATGGGTAAGTGCAAAAAGTTTAACAAAAATGTAATTTTTTTTGCAGCATAACAAACATATATACATGGACTTAATAAAAAAAAATTTAGTATTAAATTGTATTTACCAATCTCACTAACCTCAATATAAAAAAAAGAAATGTTTTAACTGAAAAAAATTGTTTATTAATTCTGCAGCTTTTGAAGTTACAAGAGCTGTTAGTGACAGACCATGTAATTTTGAACCACAATCAAGAGATGAAAATAGCATTTGAACCTGGCACCAAACAGTAATAAAAGTTCCAAAACAGTAATAAAATAATTTAGAAGTTTAACAGAATTCATTTAAAGTAAAATTAAATATTACTAGCACATAACACAATTTTTGTATTGAAAGTTAGATGACTTATAAACCATATTTCATATTAAAAAAATACAAGTGTTAAAAATGTAAGAATATTTTAATTTTTATATTTTCCTCCTATTTAAAAAGTATAATGCATTATGATATGAATAATTAAGATGCTTAATATGTTATCCCAAATAATTTAATTTCAAAATTTTTTTACTTGTGTCACAAGAAAGTAATATATTAAAATTTTGTAATGAAATGTTTTTCACTTTATTTAGAGAATGAAATCAGTGTTAAAAGAAAAACAAATATAAAAAATTAATTCATTTATTGATCTAAAAGTCTATTACAAATATTATAGCAGTCTGGTGCAGAAAATATTTTAATATAAGTACGAATAACAATGGAAGTGACATTTAAAATCATTTGTACTGTCATTTTCTTAATAAGTACAAAATTTAAAATACTGATAGTGTGAGTAAAAATAAATTGCTCTAAGTCACTAATTTTTTATGCTTATTAACAACTGAACATAAATTTCTAATCTAAAAGAGAAAGGTATTTGCATATTAACCTGTCAACTAATAAATATGCAAAGATTCATAAGAATGTGTTGCATAAATATCAAAATTTTTATATTTTATGACATCAATTTCATTATTTTAGCAATAAATACCACTTGAAAATTTTAAATAAATAAAATATGTAACAACTAGATTATCCACCTCCCAGATGGAATAATGGTTAGTGACATTGACTGCTGTGCCATACAGAACCCAGATTCAAATCCTGGAGAAAGTACGAATGTCTGTAAATGTATAGTGTCAGGACGGCATGGAGGCACTCTAAATATTCAGCGAGTTGAAAGTCCTTTCAAAAGGTTGGTGGTAGAGGAAAAGGGGTGGGAGACTCCCAGATCTCAAAATTGGGGTGTAATGGAGTAAAATCATAAAGTCATCTACATGGTGCTCTAAGCTGCGACCAAAACAACAGATGTAATTTAGCCTCCCTACCCTGAAGAACTTTACTGATTGCTGTTGATTGGGAGGAATAAATAAGAATATAACTGCATTATTAAGGCAGCTGTCTGTTTTGAAATAAATGTGACATTGTGCCCACATTGACTTTTTAAAAAAATAAAATAACTTCGAAAATGCTCCACTATATTCTCTTCCTGAAAGTAAGCTCTTAATTATTCACAAAATAAAAGTTAACTCATGAACATGAGTATAGTTGCTAGGCGAACACTGCATTTGGGCACAGTTTTTGGTTCGAAGAAAATGGTGAACTGGTTAATACACACCACCTGACCAGAACATCTGTTTATGCACCTCAGTACCCAAGGTCATGAACACTGAGATGGGCTCAGTTCACCTTGGCCCTCTATGGGCTGTTGCACCACTCAGTTTAGTTAAGGTTAATATGCATCAAAGGAAATTTTTACAAAACATTTTTTTTTCTTTTTTGCAATGTGAATAAACATTAATAAAATAATACTGAAGATTTTAAAGATTCAATGAAGACAAAATTCAATGATTACTGAAAAATACAACACAAATGCTTTTGATTAAAAAAAAAATTCAGAACATAAAAATCCACAGGAATGAAATTAAAGCTGTTAGATCTATCAACGATCAATTTTATCTCTTATGCTAAAACCATTTTATCAAACTGTTTCTGCTCCAACAAAATAAGGAGATAAATCCCAAGAGGCAGAGCCACAGACTCATGAAGGAGCTGCTTGCTTGTCCACTTTGAAAACGCTTCTCAATGTAGTACTCTGCAATCTTCCTATTAGGATTTCCTTGAGATCCATCAAAATTTATATGCATACAAGGCTCTGAATCAGGTGTATATAACCAAGAATTATCCCAAACCTAAAAAAAAAAAGAATGATTTTTACCTGTTTCCATGTATATTCATAAAATAAGTCTAGTTTTTATCATCAGAAATGTTTAAATGAAACAAGATTCTAGATTATTTGTGCAGGAGAAAAATTTCCATAGTTCATATTATGTATATAAAGTAATACAGAGAGAGGACAAGTACACAAGCTTTAGAGTTGGCAGCAAAAAATCTGACTGACCAGTTATACAGTTGAGACAATTTTCTTGGAAACTGATTAACATCTAACATACATGATCATCAGAGGTCAGGTTTTGACAGCATTTTGAATGACAAAATTAAAAAATATATTAAAATTTTGAAAATTCTTTCCTTTTATGTTGATTTTCTCCATTTTAGAATTTGTAGCAATGTTAACTAAATATAAAGTTATAACTAATTTTTAAAATTGAAATATTTTTGTTTTACTTTTTAAGATTCTAAAATTTTAAAATCCCAAAAAGGGTTTCGGTTTAATTTTCCCATAGATAGGAAATGGGGAATAAGTACCTTTTACGAAGAATTCTTTTTGGTATTCCAATTACACTTCCTATATTTTACTTTATATATTAAATTGCCTTTAAGTGTCTGTTCATATGATGCCATAAATGAATTTAAAAATTAAAAAAATTTTATCATTCAAATCATAAAGGGCTTGTAGTACTGTGCTATTTAATACAATTATCAAATGTAATTAATGCTTTAAATGTATTTTAAATAATGCTATATATGATGCACAATAAAAAAGTTGATTATAATTAGAACATTTATGAATATTCTACCCTAGGATATTACTTTCCAATTCGTTTAAGTCCCATTATCTTTATCCCGAGTAAATTTCTTCACTATTTTTGAAGTTTAGAGAAAAGATAGAGCTGAATTTCATGTCAGATCCAGAAAACCAAATCAAATTCCAGTTAAGTTAAATTGTTTTTTTTAGTATAGTGTTAATAATAAAAAAATTATTGTACAAATTCATTTATGCTTTATTTTAAATATTTTTCTTATATATATATATATATTTAAAAGTTGGAACTATTTTTCTTTCATTCCAATTACTAACTTTAATCTTGTGGGTTCTATTTTTATACATAATTAGATTTTTATTTATATATTTTATTTATAATATATTTTTATATATTTTGGATTTCTAATTTTAACAATTTATAATTTAACAATTTTCTCCTGGCCCTCATAAAATTAAGTAGCTATAAATTTTTAAAAAAATATATTCATTTTTTCCTATTTAATATTGAAAACACACTTTAACTGTACATTTTCAAGTTTTTAAGATTTTAATTAAAATTTAACTAATTGAGGAATATAAGGAGAGAAAAGTATACTCTATTTACATAATACAATACAGTACTCATGTAAGCATTAACAAGAGTAAAAAAAATCACATAACAATTATAATGGATATTAGAAAATTAATGTATTTTCATGATTGAAACAAAACTGCTTAAACTCAAGAGGATATTTGGATAAAGCTTTCCTCAACAGAATTTTAAAAAAAAAGTGGTTCATAATGATATATTGTTACAATATCAATCCAGTTCAAATGTAGGCAAAAAGGGAAATCTTTACTAACAGATTAAAATTCATATTAAATAAAAAGTCTAGTAATCAACAAAAACATCTAGCAATATATATATATTTTATACAATAGAAATAACAGTAAAAAAAGTATTAATAAAGTATTAGGATTTTTTTAAAAAATTTCATTAGTTTAAAGATTTTACTTTTCCATGAATTTTTCAACCACTATCAAGTATTAGAGAAAAGCATTTGAAACAAAGTATATTAGTCTCTTTAAGAATATAGGTCTAAAATTTTTATGAAGTAAATGAATGCACAATTATAGCATAATATACATTTGACTGAAAAAATACAGAAACATTCAACCCAATGGGATAAAGTCATGCATTTAGAAAAATATATATACTTACATTCTCACAAAACTCTTTTGCTGAGGAGTATAAACTTTTGAAAGGCATGCACTTGGATTTTTCTTTGCAGCTATTATGACCTGTTTAATAAAGTATTAATTAAACATAAGTAAAATCTAAGTAGTGCAAACAACACAAAACTTAAACATTGAAAAGATGAATATTAATTATATTGCAGTTTAAGAAATTAAACAAAATTTTTAATACATCATTTAATACTGTCTTCTCCCATCATTAGATAATTTATGAATTTTACAAAATTTAAATTTAATAAAACCCCTCCTTATATTGTATATATAAACAGACACTTCCATTTAATAAAAATTAAGCTGTGATCATAATATTGGAATGTTGATAATCCTTTCAAATTAACTTAGTCTGTCCGTTAAAAATTCAGATGTGTAAAAAGCAGAAAAGCCCAGAGGCTGAGTGTTAGTGCATCATGCTTCTACACCACAGGTTTGAGATTCGAACCTCGGGCTGGGCAAGGTCGACTCAGCCTTTCATCATCTTCTTCAGAGGGTCGATAAATGAGTACCAAGCTTGCTTGGGAACTTAATATTGGGGGTTTCATGCTAGACTGACCACCTGACCAGAACATCTGCTCATGCACCTCAGGGCCCAAGGTATACTGATATGGGCACAGTAGGCCTTGGCCCTCATGGGCTGTTGTACTACAGAGTTAAGTTCAAAAAGCAGAAAAGATACATACAGAAATCATAAACTACATAATACTAAAATCACTTTTAAATACAAAAATCTTTTTGAGAAACTTGTTTAAGAATGTTATGAAACACATATTTAATAAAATTTTGCAGTAAAATACTGACACAAAAACATTTATCTAAAGATACAAAGTAACTTTTGTACACATACTATACTGTGCGAATTAATTGGGACAAACATGTTTTTCGTGTTTGAGTTGGTATCTGTTTACCAGTGATGTCCCGAAGAACCTCAAACTGGTTATATCAGCCAAGAGGCACTGTGACAAATTGACCTAACTAAAATTTACTCGTTTGACTGGTTTGCAATATAACAGTAGCTCAGTCATCAGCCTTTAAGTGTGGTAACTGTTGGTTATAATTTTACGTTACGTGTGACAAGTTATATTTGCTTGTTCAAAAGTGGATATTAGTCCAAGGAAACATTTCTAAAAATAATCACTCTTAATGAACACTATGACTGTGAGAGATGTAGCTATGACACTTGGTTTGGGCAAATCAAGTATTTCAATAATTTTAAGAATATTTCAATATTTCGGATTATTATTTCCTACAAAAAAAGGAAAATGTGAGAGCTGTGACATTTGAGATACATAAAGGTTGCGTGATATTAATTTATTTAAATATTAAGTTTAATTATGTCTGCTATTATTTACAGAATATACATTGAAGTTATTAAAATTGTGGAGATTATTAGAGTTCAAATGATGTTGTTTGTGAAGGAGGAGTTGTGTCCGTTCTCAGCGAAGTTTCCAGACCACCTCTCGTTCTCTTCCTTTGCCTTCTCTAGGCCTTCGGGATAATAGGGTCAGCATCTTTATTCTCATGTTACATCCAGTTCGTGGACAGAGTAGAGGGTTTCTTGTGGTGTCAAAGATTGCTGGAGCGATGTCCAAGACAAGGCCGTGCAATATTTTTAGGGTGCAGATGTCATAGCATGTGTGGTGATCATGTCCACAAAGAAGCCGATTCACAGCTGTGTGGCGGGAAACAGAAACATAAAAATGCATATAGAAAACTACTCCAATAACCGATAAAATTCTAATAAGAAATAGCAAAATAAATCCAAGAAAAACAAGCACAGATCTTTGAAGGGATTTATTGGATGATGGTGTTGAATAGAGTACACCTCAACTGTACAGAAAGAGCTCCTGGAAGTTGTCCATAAAGCAACAAGATCAAGGAAAAACCAATTTTTAACTCAGAAAATAATGAAAAAGTGTTTAGTATAAGCCAAAAAATATCGATAAAAGGGACTGTTAAAAACCTGAAGGCGATTTTCAGGGAGGAAACGTATTTATTTGTGCAGGAATGCAAATCAAGTGTTGTTAGATGAAATGCAGGTGAAACTCTGCTGCCAGATCATATCCAACAGACTGCTAAACAACCTTCTAAACAAATGTTTTGGGGGTATCACAACTATTGACACTGGAATCTTAGTTCCTCTTAAAGGTATGAATTAATTAAGCATAATATTTCAAATACTTAGAAACATTACACAGTAAGAGTGTTTTATTCATGGAAACATATGAAAGAACATTTCAACATGACTTGGCATCTTATCACAATTCGAAGTTGGTCCAGATTTTTCTGCAGGAAAATAAAAGGGCATGGTTGGTCTGGTGATTCAGCAGGCCTAAATCCTTTTGAGAACTTTGGTATATTCTCAATAATCGCTTAGCTAAGATGAATTGCACAACAACAGAATAAATGATAAAAAGTGCTATACAAGTGTACTTCCATGATGAAGTTAAGAACATGTGCACTAGACTAGTGGAGTCTATGCCAAGACGTGTTCAAGAGGTCATTTCTGTAAAAGGAGGACATACTTCATATTAATACAGTAGAGAATTTTCAGTTTACTATAGGTATGTAATGAATAAAAGATAAGGTTTCAGAAAAAATCTTTTTTTTTCCATATGCCTCAATTAGTTCAAACAGTATAGTAGAAATTCAATTAATGAACTGATAATAATTTTTTAATTGTTAAGATTTAATGTGGAAAGGATAATTTTAATCCAAAATGTATTTTGAATAAACAGTTTGAATTTCGCAAAATTTAAGACAAGGTTTTACAAAATTGAAATAAAGAAGTAACTGGATCAATTCTTTGTTTTAAAATAATGGATAATCGTCAAAATCATGATCAGATGTGTTCTCAAATTTTGTAAATTTGAAAGTGGTCTAAAAGTTTTAAGAATTACCCCAGAGTTCAATGTTATATATATATATATATATATATAAAATATCTATATTCTTAAATAGAATTTAAAATTAATGTGCGTAGGGAAACAGTTTAAAATTTTTTAAAAATATGATTGATTTTCATTTATTTGACAAATTTTTCATAATAGAGTTACATTTCTCAAATATCATCTGTGAGTTTAATTGTTGAACAAGAAACATAGGTAGCACACCAACTTTTACAAAATGATTCCACAATTTCTCCCCCCCCCCCAACTTTCATTCTCATTCAAGTAAAATTTATACATTTACATAAGACTATATAATCGTAACTTTTGCACCTTGCCTTTTAGAGAGAAAATAAAAGGAATGCAACTCCAAAATTAAAATTTTTAATAAAATATCTATTTAAAATAAAAATGGGTGCATTTCAGGTTCAGCAAAAATTTAATTTAAAAGGATGGCAAACGTGATTATGGATTAACAATTTTACATTGAAATTCTTCACAAGCAATTAACTGGTTTTTAAACTTCAAAAAGATACATGTGTATAAATAATTACATACATTGATTCAGCCTTTCATCCCTTTAGTGGGTTGATAAGTGAGTACCAAGCTTGTGCTGGGAAACTAAACACAAGGGGGTTTTGTGTCAGACTGACCTCCTGACTGGAACATCTGCTCATGTACCTCAGCGCTCAAAGTCACGAATACTGAGATGGGCACAGTAGGCTTGGACTCTCATGGGCTGTTGTGCCACGAGTTTAATTTTTAGTTTAATTACATACAGTCCACTCTTGATAATTCGAAGTTGAAGGGACCAATGAAAAATTTTGAGAGAGTATAAAAGAAGAGTAGGAAAAAACTCCCAAAATTCACATTTTTCTAACACATTTAAATTTGAAACTATTTAATTAAAAAACTATTGTACATATATATGAAATTATTTTGAAGTATTTTTAAAAAGTACATATTATACAGTATAAAAATTACACAAATTAACAGTCATGTATTAAAAGAATACATTTATTTATTAAAAACGTTTATTAAAAGAATACATACTATACATAATTAATTTTTTTGACGAAAAAATCTGTTATCTTTTATGGCATTCTATCTAACTTTATAAATAGATCTTTCTAGAATAAACGAAGCTTGAAAAACGTCTGCATCAACATGATTTTGAAGGAAAAAGTTGTGTAGTTTGTTTAGTGACACTTTAGCTTCTGTCAGAGTCAACTACAATGATCATGAAAAGGGCTATGTTACAGGGGAGACAAGCAGAGACAAAACATATAAGCACCAACCTGTTTGCGTCAGGACTCTACATGATAGTGAGTGTTTGAATTGTTGAGAGTTTTATTAGATCACTTCGAATTATCGTGTGTCATATTCTGCCCAGCCACAGATTTTACTTCGAAATATTAAGTGTATTAAAACGTATTGTTTTAGTTTGAAATATCAAGAATTTTTCTAGGGGCTGAGCATATGATGCTAATTAGCGAGAGGTTCATATTATCAAAGGTTTGAATTAGCGAGAGTTGACTGTAAATTATAATTTGCTATAAATCTTACTTGAAAACTAAATGTGTAGAAGTTTAACAAGACAGTATATGTCACAGCTGATATATGAGTCGTTTTCTTTGAAAGTGGTTTAAGTCCATTTTATATTATATGGAGATACTTATCACTTTCAAAGTAATTGTATTTGTAAATCCATTAACTATGTAAATTTATATCAACAAAATGATGAAAATTTTCGAAGAATTTTTTGGGGTAATGTTCATGTATATAAAGCTCATAGAAGATTGCATTCAATGTCATAATAACAAACTTTTTTGTCAAAAATGGACTTCACCACTTTCAAAGAGAACAACTAATTTATAAGTACATAGATATATGAAATACTTTGCTTGAAAATTTACAAAAGTAGGAAACTGTAAAATATATACACATTTTATTTTTTAGAGTTTGCTTTAAGTTTTACAGAAGGATAATTTTTACATACAAAAATTTTTTTAATAAGATGGTAAACTTTACATATTTTTGAAAACTTTTATATGTTTTCATAAACTATATATATTAATGCTTTTGACACAAAATAATTTTAAGATAATTATTTTTTTCATACTCAATGTATACAGTAACTGATTACCTTTTGAAAATTTGAAATCTCTTGGCCAATTATATGCACAGGTAAAATCTTCTTTACAGGCACTGAACCATGCATTACAATCACTCGCACAAAGAGGAACTTTATAAAACCTTTCAGAAGCAATTTTTCTTTTGGTCTGAAATAATATTAAACATTTAAAACTTCCCTGAATGAAAAAGATTTTTTACTATTTAGACAAAAAGCGGTATTTTATTAATATAATATATACAGTACTTAAATACCCTTTCTAAATTGAAAAATTTGTTAATTTAAAAAAGTACCATTATTAAAAATAATATATACCATTGAATATATATAAAGATTTTAAATTTAAAAATCCATACTGTGTATAAAAATGTCAAAAATAGAGAATATTATTCAGATAAATTAGAATTGTGTATCATATTTAATAAAACAGTTTTTATAAATATTATTATTTATCATTTTTATTGATAAAAAAAATCTGAAATTTTGTAATTTAGAAGTACCTTCAATTCTTATTTTGTATGATTCTTTAATTGTTAAAAAAATGACAGATTTTAAACTTTTCTGCAGAAAATATACTTATTTTGAATTACATAAAATTATTTATAAAAACATTCAACACATAAGACTAAAATAAGACAAAACTATGTAAATCCATACAAGAAGCATTTTTCCATGTAAATAGTTACACTCACCATTTACAAAAAAAAAATGACTTAATCATCATAAATTTTACACATTTATCATAACTAGCATAATATAAAAAATATGTGTCTGTAAAGGTTGTTTTCATTGACTTATTTCATCACAATTTAAATGAGCAGTAATTTCCAGAATTTCACTAAACTTTTTCATGATTTAATATCATGAATTCAAAATTTCAAAGGGTATTTTAATTACTTCCAAGCCTTGATGATGAAGAGTAAGCAGTTTACCTTACCATACAAGTTCAAAAAGAGGAAGAAGAAAGAAGAAAAAAAAGAGTATGGTAAAAATGTATAGAACTTTTAAAGTTTTAGAGAAAAGGACTCTAGATTTTAGTTAATTCAACAGTTTTAATAGGCTCAGATGTTGACATTTAAACTTTAGTTATTAGATTCTGAGAGAGATGCAAAGAAAACAAAAACTTTGCATAGATCAGAAGTGAAGAAGCTTAATATTTGAAACAGGTCGGTTTACAAAACTAATTTAAAGGGTGCAAATAAATTGCATGTATGCATATATATAATATAGCAAAAATCATTTGAGAGAAAATAAATATATTTAAGATACCAGAACTAACCTCAACAACCCATAAACCAATATGTGGTTCACATTCATAAAAACAATCATTCTGATTAAAATATTTACGACATTGATTTGACATATTCCTTCTAGTCTGAGTAAAACAATGATCAAGAGTAAAATTATACATGTTGCTCTCGTGAACATCTATTGAGATTTCTTCTGTACAGCAAGAATGATCTTTCCATGGAAGGCACTGAAATATGCAAAAGAATTTGATATATACATCATATAAGCAAAACAGCATATATTTCTTTAGATCATTAGATTGTAGAAAAAATACAATATTGATTTCATTTTGCTCAATTGATTTCACACCGTAAATTATAAATCTTATGGATGGATATAAAATATTTTTGCTCCATTTAATACATATATATTTAAATTTTAAAAATGTACAATCATTTTTACATTTTCTTTTCATTTGAATTTAACTTAAAAGAAATATAGAATGAAACAAATATAAAATTTTTGAATAATTAAGTATTTATTTTAGACTCATGTAATTTTTAAAGAGAATCTCAATTTATTTTAATAAATCAATATTTCCTTGTATTTTTTTATTATTATATTTTTCCTATATTTAATTTCAAATTTTTTAATCACTATAGAAGTTTGTAGAGTTTAACTTGAATTTTAATATTGAAATTATAAATAAATAATACTACAATTAGTAGTTTTGTGTGGAAAATATTTTAATAATAAAACTACTTCAACTAGCTGCAAAAGATTAAAAATATATAATATTTAAAACAATATTCTTTGAATGAATGAAAAATTAATAAATTTTAAGACAATTTTCAGATTAAAGAATAAAAATTAAATAAAATCATTATACTGTACTTGTTCATGCAATGAATTTTCTTTTCCTGGTTTGTACTTATGACTTTGACTTTTCAAGCACCAATTCAATAATGTATTTTTATCAGTACTTAATTGAGCAAAACTTGCATTGATGAATATAAAAAGTGTAATGAGGAAAAAATGCTGTAGACAAGCCTAAAAAACATACAAAGAAATCAATACTTTGTTTAAACATCTACAAAGCATATAGTTCAGTTAGAAGTTAATCTGGTAAATTATTAGAAGAACAGAATAAACAAAATAAAAAATTAGCTCAACTGAATAAAATTTCTGAAAAAAAAATTATGTTTCTGAGTTACATAAGGTTTTACTATCAAATACTGCTCTATTCAAGGGCAGTTTTTAAAATTTTTGAACAGCAAAAATTCTATTTAAAAAAGTTTCAATTTTTGTAATACAACAATATACAGTGATATTCTTCTAATAATAAATCATATAAAATATAGACTAAGTATAGCTTTTTACATTTCTTTAAAATGATTTGAAGCAATAATTATTAGTTGAATGAAATAAAATCAAGTAATGAAGTTAGAAAAACAAAGCTTCTAAACAAAAAATAATAAATTGTTTGGAAAATTTAATAAATTTTTATAATAATGTAATATAATAATCAAAATATACTAATGAAACGTTAACTACAATTCACAAATGTAATACTAGCTCATAATAAAAGCATTTCAGAGTTCCATAAAAATATTTTTTTCAAGATGATTAAGCTCTTTAAAAATTAGCAGTATAATAAATATTTTTTTCCTTTCAAATGGGGCTGCAGATTGGTAATTATCATTGCAGACCTAGTACATTTCCTGGGTGCTGGTATCACTTTTTGGTGTGGCACCATATAAGTGGATACCAATTGCCACAATGTAATTTCAGCATCCACTTTCCTCCTCGGATTGAGGCACCAGAGCTCTGGAGATGCAAAAATGGATGAGGAATTAAATTTTGACAAGGGTATCCAAGCCAAACAGGCACTCTAGGGATCTCTAAAATGCTGCACAATCAATAGATTGCTTTTTTCCATCATGAAGATCTGCTGCCTTGGGCCGGAATTGAATCTGCAAACTTGGGTGTACAAGGCCAGCACCTCACCAACTACATCACCCAGCTGACAATGAATATAAAAAAAAGGCATTTCTAAAACACATTTTTGAAAGGATAGAAAATCTTTTTTTTTTCCTATGAAAATTTTATTCCACAAAACATTTCAAAAAACAAAATGTATGCTTACATTTTAATTATAATTTATAATAAATATTATCATAAGTTTACTTGCTTATTTGAATTCTCTACTGCAGCTTTTTTGTATTTTAACCAACACAAATTCATTTACTACATCTTACACCATATTATAAAAAAGATACTGATTGTCTAAAGTAATAAAAACAATGCTTCTGGGGATAAAACTTCTAGTGAATAAAACTTATGTTTTAATAAATTTTTCTTGCCTCAAATGAGTTATTTAAAACTCATTTGGAACAAGAAAGATTTATAATATTTAAGTGAATACATAAATGAATTTTTGAAATACTTGATTTGTATTTAAAAATACCAATATAGCATTACCTATTAAAAAAATTTTTTTTACTAATTAAAATCTTTAAATACATTAATCTAATACTATTCTAATGAATTTATTTTAGTAAAAATTTATACTATGAATAATATTTTATTCCTTTGCACTTTAATATTTTAAACAGTAACTTTTCAAATTAGTTGATCTAACTTGACATTTAGCATGTTCTGGTGATTTAATTTGACTCTTACATTTGTACGATATTCTATTGTAAATTGTGCATTAAAATTTCTAAAATAAGAATTTTTCCTACCTAAATTAAACTTTTCCCAGGTAATAATTACACATAGTAAAAACTAAAATTTTAATTTTCTTTTGTCAAGAGGAAATTTTGATTTTTCTCAAATTTCAATTGTTGTTAATAAATTAATTTTGACTAAAAATATATAAATTTTATATTCTAAAACTTAAAAACATTTTACATGATGTTATAGATTTGTAACAAGTTATTTTATGTCAATAAATAATTTTTGTATACTTTTATTTAATCCCTCTGAATAAAAATTTTATGGTTCTTTCTGCATTTGATGTTAAAAATCCAATTAAACATGACATTCTTATTAGCTTCCTGATGTATTGTTGTATCAAAATTTTAAATCATTAAACTTAAAACATAATTCTCACATATTTGTTTGAGAGAATTACATATAATTTTGTTTGCTTGTGCTGCATTTAATTTTACAAACTGCATGCTAGAAAAACAATTTTCTACATCCTTAAAATGATGAACTACAGTTTCTGAATAATTATATTTTGACAAATTTATTAGAAAGACTTTGAGGTTAATGTGAAATAGAAAATGAATAGGAAGAAAAGTTTCTTAGAAGAATGTATTTTTTCTCTCCTAAAAAAAACAGTTCACAATTATAGCAACCAAAATACAAATAAATGACTTATACACTATTCTTGGAGTATTTATACAGAAATATGTGTAGCATACACAGGTGTGTATGATCATCAAACAGCTGATGTAACCAGAACTTTAAATGAGTCATCCGCTATGTTCATAGGTTTCTTTTAGATGCAGGTAAAAAAATGTCTCATTTACAACGTATTTGTTACAAAATACATTTTACTTGATTTTCAAACAAACAAATTTTGGAATGAATTTTTTAAAATCTATTATTAAAAATATAACAAATTAAATCTTTCCATTTGAATAAAAAAATGTTCATACAATATTTGTGAAAAAATAACTAAAAAAACTGTATTGTGATGATAAAAATATCTAGAGTTATTTTAAGTTCATTTTCACTTAATGTCTTGAAGCAAATCTGAAATTCAGAACACATTTTGAAGTGTCCCTATTTATATATATAAAAATATGCATAATTATACTGCACATGTCCACACATTAGTATATTATATTGTATCTTTAAAATTTAGAAATATTTCCTAAGTATGCATTTTTTTTTTTTTTATTAGAATAGGCAAAGAAGAAAATTTCATATACAACTGCAGTATTGGACAAGAAATGTAAAGCGTAACTTTGCAAAAAAAAAAAAAAAAATGGAACAAAAAGAAATGAGTAATGCACTAAAATGTACCACTTTAAGATTTTGTCAGATTTTTCCTTTTTGAAGAGATGTGCTTGAATTTAGATCTTAACATAAGATAAATATAGCCTTAAAAGTTTTTAAAAAGTCTAAATGCATTAAAAAATTCGGTATAGGAAACTTTAAATTAAAAAAAACATAGTTATTATTATTATAATAGCTATGATATTCTGAAAAAAATTATGTGGAGCACCAGGAATTATTGCATTAAAATTTAAAATATTAATTGTTGAAATCCTATTAACAATTAAACTAAAATTGGATGGCTTAAAAAAAATTCTAAGCTTGTTCTGAAATAAAATAGGCAATAAAAGTACTTTTCTAATAAATAAATTTTTTCTTAAGTAGAGCTACAAATTAAAAAAATATTTTAAAAAGCCATATTTGAATTTTTTTGCTGTTGGATTCAAGATATCTAGTTTTCAGAATAATGAAAACATAAATTTAAAAAATGGTAATCTTTTTTTTTTACAAACAAAGGCACATAGCATGTGTAAAATAATACAGAAATATCACAAAAAATGAACAGCTTACCATGATATAGCAAATATGAGAAAGCACTAAGACCAGGCAAATGATGGAAAAATAGAGAGAGAGTATACAATTTGTGTATTTACATGAAACAATAAACTTAGGGTCTTTACAGCTCCAACCCCTTACCTTATGTAAGACTATTTGCTTGAATACATGTTTAGGGTCAGCCGGTCATACACGCCGAGAAAACGCGCGGTAAAGTCCGCGCATGTGCAAGAAATGATCATCTCTGATTGGTTCATATAATTATCGAATTCTAAGCTCCTCCTTCTTGTCCTTTATCATGACCGAAGTGTAATCCAAAATATTGATAAGATTAAACTTGGGAGTTTCTACAAAATAAAGCGTTATTGTGATTGGTGTTATAAATTTTGAGCTGTGATAAGCTTTTTTAAAATTAGAACTGATCTCAAAAAAATTAATTTTCTTTCTCAGAGTTGATAATCGCTGTGTTTGTCAGAAATTCACTTCGTTCAATATCTTAAAATGTTTTATTCCCCCAATGCGAGTTACTGAATTATTTGAAAAGAGGGGGAAACAACCTCGACTACCATCATTAAAACTCAGACTCAGAGAGAAGCTCACTTTTTCCTGGTGAAAATAGTCTGCTTCAAAAGGACATCAATGCAATGCTTTGTTGTATTCAGTGTTTGTTTTTTATATCGATATTATTCATAAGAGAAACGGTTGGTTGTTTATCATGAAATATAATTACGTTCTTGTATTATCAATGAGAAGGAGGGAGACCAGTGCCAATTTAAGCTCATTTGGACCCTGAATGCAAAAGATCTACAGGCCCCCTTGGCACTGGTGGTTCGAAATTTATAACCAGAAAATCTGGTTAACCCCAGCTTATCCAGGGCCCTGGGCGCCCACTCCAAGCCCGTAATGAGGGACCACAAATATTACACAGGGGAAGGGTTGGGGCTTCAACGACCCGTAGACTAACCAATTTTTAATTTTTCCCATAGGGATTACTCCTCGGTGCTGAAGCGGCGCATTTCCAGAGGACAGACTTGCGCCATAAAAAAAGAAAAAAATCAAAATCAATCCAGATGACAGAACCCGCGACCTATGGATTCATAAACACGTACCACTAGACAAAAGTGTTCACCCCCTGTCCGAAGGCTGTTATTGGCTTTTGAAGATACCGCTACACTACTACTACTATGAAAATCCGCCGACTAAAAGACTATCTGCATCGAAACTGGGAGCATCTACTGTCACTGTAAGTAAAATCATTCAAAAAGATTTAAAGTTAAAAAAGAAGTTTAAACCCAAAGTTCACCTGATTTTACCAAAACATATTGCAAAAGAAAATTTTCTACAAATTGTAGAAAATTTTATGAAAAACACCTAGCTGCTGAAAAATGTAATTTGTGGTAACACTTGATGAGGTATAGGTATATTTAAGTGACTGTAATAAAAGAAGATCCATTTTCTATTGCTCAATTGAAGGGGATGACCATACGAAATGGCTTTTTCAGTGTACAGAAAAGTTCCCAAAGGGATTCATGACAGTTGCAAGATTTTGTTTCAACGGCAAATTAAAAATAAATAAAGGTCTCAAGTAAAGCCAAAATTAATCCACTCTACTATTCAGAGGCAGATTTAGCTAGTCCAGGTTTGAGGCCCATATGCTCAAGAGTCGGAAAAACTAAAACAGGGAAAAGATTCGCGTTGAGACCTTAAATTCTCAAAATAAAATGTATAGTTAATAATAAAACTCAACGGTTCAAGAAGAATATTAACAGTACTTTAAATAATTTAAATTCAAAATCCTTCTTGTAATAAAAATTTAATAAGCTTAGTGGTAAAATCCTTGTTTAGTTCTTACATTTGGTGAAGGAAAAAAAATTTATTTTTGATTATTGCATCAACTTTTCATTCTTCTTTAATGGTCTTCTATCTTGTATACACTAAAGAATTTCACAAGTTTGCAAAAAATAAAGACAATAAAATAGAATCCAATTACCTCAATTGCTTTTTCACATAACACTCTAATAAAAGTACTTTTTTAAATTTTAATAAAACTTTTCAAATCAACGTGAAAAATACTCTTAGAATTTATTATATCAAAAATTAAATTTATATAGTACTTTAAGAAAACGCAAAGAATACCCAAAAAACAGGAAACAATATTTACCAATATCAGACCTGATATCAGAGATGATGTTCCAGTCTCTCTCTCTCTCTCTCAATGCAACATAAAATTTAGGAGTCAAGGTATTCAAAAACATTGAAGCTAAAGACCAAAAAAAAAAAGTTAAGAATTTGTTAGTCAAAGAATATACAAAATAAGCCCATGTTTTTATCATAACTAAATGATATAAAAAAAATTTTCAGTTTGATTCAATAAATTTTTTTAAATTTACATTTTATTCAATATTTCTGTACAAAAAGCCAACTTATGAAATCAAATATAAATTTATTTAAAATTAAGTTAAATATACAATATATTTTATATAAATATGAACTTTAACATAATACATATATTTCTGATTTTAACTAAACTTCAAGAATATTGGAATTGAAGTCACAATACAAAAATTATAATACACTGAACTTAATTGAACAAAGGTATTTTCACGTGTTTTAAAGATATTTCTAATTTCAAAACTGGTTCAATGAAAAATTTTATTTACGTAATAAAACATATTTTCTAAAAATTAATCAAAATCATGATAAACTACTAACACATTTGCAAATTTCATTGGTTTTTTTTTTTTTTATTGTGGCAAAAATGCATTTTTCTTTCTAGCAGAGAAATTAATATCATTAAAGCCTCACATTATAAAAATCAAAATACATTGAAATGATATTAGTTTAAAGAATTCACGCTATTTAACAGCATAAGTATCAAATTCGAAAATAAAAATTCAAGTCAGTCAACTGGCTTACTAACAATATGCCAACACTTTGCAAAATGACATCCTGTCAAAGAACCATCAAAGAGATTTTACAAAACAATTATAGTCCATCAGAATTCAGAGAAAAAATTAAATTGAACTTCTTTTGTCAAGAAATTACATGATTTTGTAAGCATTTCTTTTTACATAAATCATAAAAATTTCAAAAGTGTTTGTGCCGGCAAGAAAACAGTTGACGCTAATATCGAATTCAAATTGAAAAAAAGAAAGAAAAAAGTTTTAAAAGAAATCAAATACCCTTAGTATCACATAGAAGTTTTGGAATCCGAAACTTTAGAAAACTTCTGTTTTGAGTAAACATATATATTACATATATATTAACATAAACATATATAAAACATGTATATTAACATATTCACCCAAAAGTCACCATCTTGACTCAACATCTGTCAATATGGTGTCTTAAAATCAAACATAAGCTTGTGAAATTTTGATAATATATTGCCTTGCAATGAATATTTATATGTAATAGATATAATTTAGTTAAATTAAGCTTAATTTGAAGGAAATTATTACCCATGTTAAAATTTTCGTTTATCTTCAGCGGTCCCCGCAAAACGTAAATGAGGAACACAACAAGTGCAAGCCAGAGTAACCACAAATATGTCCAAGACCACGATATCCAACGTTTACCTACAGACAATAAATAACTAAAACAACGAGCCATAATGCAACTCCATGTTGATTTTGGGGCATTTGAGCTAACGTTGTCATTCCTCGCGACTTCTGCTTACAAAATTCAGATATAATTTTAGTCAAACTAGAACATAGCACGCTCCGTAAGTTCTAACACACTGATCAGTTATAAAAATGTTCCCGATGGCTTATTTATGAAAAGTTTAAAAATTGTTTCTGCAAACATATGTTTCATGTATTATGAAATTTTATTTCATTAAAAAATATTTCATTGCTTCATAGAAGTCGAATTTCATAAATGTCAAATATGAAATACAATTTTTAGAAATGTAAGTTGCACATTTTAGTTTCTGTTTTGATTTAGATAAGTTGCATTGACTCACAAAGAATCAGAAAGGAAAAGAAATGGTTATTCGAGGGGAAAAAATAAGACCCATCACTCTTTCCTGTAAAGTTATTGTGTGTGAACTATATTGTGGGCTTACAACCCTCGAAACTTACTATCACGCGACAGAGTAACTGGCGTCGCTTCTGCCTTGACTTCTATCTGAGACAAATTAATGCACTTACTCGTCTACATTTCAGTGAGAGACAAAGAGGTGCAATTTTAAGAATTTATTTGAATAATTCAATTATTTGTAATATTAGAGCTAACTAATCATTTATCGGCAATGGTCTGAGTAATTCAAGTTTATATACACTGCTGGCCACCGTAAATGCAACACCCTGAAGGAAGCACACAAATAACATGAAATTTACAACATGCATTAGAGGAGGTGAGATATGCAAATAATTAGAATTTCAGCGCAGACACACAGCACGCACGCCTGTGGCGCCACCTCAAAGCGCAATTTAACGCTTGGAGATTTCGACGATTTCAAGTTCGGCAATTGTGTTTTTCTTGTGGGTTTTTCAAAAAAACGATCCGTTATGTCTCGTAGAAAACAGCGATCAGCTTTTGATCAAGTATCCGAGTTTGACAGAGAAAGGATAGTGGCCTACCGAGATTGTGGATTATCTTTCTGGGAAATTGGTAGTCGTGTTGGACGAAACCAAACAACTGTAATGCGGATATGTGACCGTTGGATGCAAGAGGGTACGACGGACCGACGTGATCGATCGCATCCACCTCGGTGCACCATTTCACGTGAGGACAGGCAAATTGTGCGCATGGCAGTGACGGATCGCTCAGTCACATCACGAACCATAGCACAGCACATTGAGTCTGTAACGCATCCTTCAGTGTCTGCGCATACCATTCGACGTCGTTTACAGCAGAGTGGTCTGTCCGCAAGACGTCCATTGCTTGGTCTACCCTTGACGCAGAACTACAGACGTCTCCACCGCCAATGGTGCGATGAAAGAAGGATGGGGGTGGCAGAATGGATCACGCATCTGCCTGCAACTCTACGATGGTCAGATTCGAGTCTAAAGACACCGTGGAGAGAGGATTCTGAACAGCTGCATTATGCACCGCCACACTGGTCCTGCTCCGGGTATTATGGTATGGAGCGGTATTGGATATCACTCTGACACTCCTCTAGTACGCATTGCCGGTACTTTAAACAGCCAGCGCTGCATCTCCGAGGTGTTGGAGCCAGTTGTCCTTCCTTACATTCAGGGCTTGGCCACAGCCATATTTCAACAGGATAATGCGTGACCACACGTGGCACACATTATCCAAAGGTTCTTCGTCAATCACCAGATTGAATTGCTTCTCTGGCCGGCTCGCACTCCGGATATTTTTCCGATAGAAAACATGTGGTCCATGGTTGCTCAACGAATGACCCAGATTACACCCCCAGCTGCCACACCAGATCTACTTTGGCAACGTGTGGAAGCTGCTTGGTCTGCTGTACCCCAAGAACACATCCAAAGTCTCTTTGAATTAATGCCGAGGCGTGTGGCAGCGGTGATCTCCAACAATGGCTGCTACTCCGTCTACTGATTCTGGCAGGAACCACACTTCAAAGAAGTCTATAAATTTAATCATTTGATACTTGGTCAACATGTTATCTACAAAATAAATTTTGTTGTGCTATCTCTTGTCTTTCTTGGTGTTGCATTTACGGTGGCCAGCAGTGTATTAGCAGAATATTTCAGAGCCAACTTTTGAGGAAGATATTTCAACCTTTTCCGGTAAGGACATTGATAAAGTTGAGTTAACTTCCAGTCATACGTCTAAGTCAATTGTCGCTTATTTCGCAAAAAAAGAATCAGAAACAGGAATAAAAAAGTGAATTCCATTTGTGACGGATCTATCCGCGACTATATTAATACCTTGGGGACTCTTCTGAGGAAAAAATATTTCAATTCAACTAACTTTCACCGATCAAGAAAGCGCGATTATGTAAATGAAGTATATTATATAAATTCTGTTTTCGCGAGAGTTTCTGAGTTGGCAAGTAGGAGTTAGTAAAGAATCTGTGAGTTAGTTTGTTAGTTGAATATTGAAAGATAGTGGAATTATTAAGAGGTCTTGGAGTTGTCCAGGAAAGCAGATTACACTAATGGATCCAACGACATTGGTCAATCCCGATAAAGATCACCTGCAAGATTCCAGTGTAGGATCCGATGCATAAAAAGTACAGGTATCGTGAGCTTGATTAATTAGAAGTTAGCTTATTATTGTGCGACGTAGTTATATTTGAGCGTATTTAAGCTGTCTTAGATTCAGTTGAGGGTCCGTAGTAGTATCCCCGTGTTATGGAATCTCACCTCTGCTCTCTACTACTTAATCGCCTATCTTAATTAAATTGTTATTGTGTCTGATTGATATTTTGGTAAAAATAAGTTAATTAGATTGAAATCATGTCTGTTGATCATTCGGCATCCAAGAACACTTGTTGTGACCCGGAGGTCGCAGGTGTAAGAGGGTTCCGGGAAGAAGCAAACACATAGGCGAATAAAGCAGTTGATGAATCGTGGAGCCACGGAAATAGAAACAAAAATATCTTAGACAATTCTTAATTTATGAAGGAATGGAAAATGTTGAAAATTTTGTAAAATATTATTTAAATAGTACAAAAAGTATTAATTTTAGCATAATAATTTGTATCATGACCGCTGCTGTAGCTCTCTCCCTTGCGCACTCTTATGAATATAAATAGCTCTGTGATACCTTAGTTATCTTGTTTCACTTATCTTGTTTCCGATTACTGGTCTATGGGACCCAAATCTCACCTTTGTGTACGCCATTGCAGCAGTCAAAACACAATCAGTTTCATGGTGGTGCCTCTTCAATTTTAGATAATTGCTAAAATTCAGTTGACCCCATTAAGAAAAACCGGACAGCATTTTTATGACGCGTAAACTTTGGAGCAAAGGTCAAGATTTGACGCTTCAGAAACCAGAACTTATGAGAAACCTTAAGGCTGTTTTCGCCATATGTACGAGAGCGTGAACTTAACGCGAAAAACATTTTCGGACGGAAAAAATGCCTTAATTTTTATAAAAATTTGTGACATTGTAACTCTATTATTTTGGAAAAAAATACATTTTAGAGACATTTTTAAGCTAACTGTATGTAACGATTAATTGATTAATGAAAATTTGAAATCTATTTTATTATTTTAGATTCTTAGAAAATAACTATTATTAAAAAATGATGAAACTTTTTTTATATTACTCTTAGCATTTGAATCGTTTTTTTTTATTGCTTTAAATTAATAATTTTTTAAAACTAAAACAGTTTTGCTTTTTTAAGTCATTGACCGAAATTTGAAGATAAATCTTATATTTGGGGAGGGGGAAAATAGTTCTACACTCAAAAAAGCCACTGTAACGCTGGGCTATAGAGAGAGGGAAAAAACGTCTCTGGCATCGGAAAGATGTGGAAGAAATTTCAAAAAAGGGAATTGTAATGACGTCAATTTAGAAATTAGAGATACACCAGGAAGTTCTGACTCCGATAAGGGAAGGGGAATTTCCATGGCAATATGTTATGCATTCGAATATGTTCGTGCAACGCCGGGTTAAATGGAGTGGAAAGAAACCTATCTGACGATGAAAAGAAGTAAAAAAATTCGAGAAAATGAATTTTAATGATATCATTATAGCAATCCCTCATATCGTACGTGTACACACCCACACAGAAGTTCTGGCGTCATGGAAGTAAGGGAAAATTGACATGGGGATTAAGTTATACACTTTGGAAAAGCCCATACAACGCCGGGCAATGCAGCTAGTAGTGTTTTTAAAATTTCAAAATATTTCATAAATAATTAGCTTTTTCTTTTAACATGTATATGGACAGCCTATTTGGCATTACGGTATAGGAGAAAAAAATGGGAAACACATTTTATAAAAGAAAAAAGGAGCCAACTCGGATAAAAATGAGTAATACGATAAAATAGGTGATTCTCTACAGGATAGAGAAGTCTGAATATAGTATTAACGTTTGAGTACTTTTATATCTGAAAAATATTCCCAGTTTGAGTTCTATTCTTTAATTTTAGCTGAAGACAGCCTTAAAATAACCCATAGCGCATCCGGATAGATAACTGATTATTGCACGTGTTATTTCCATCCGATAGGGGCGCCTGAGAGCCAAAAGCCAAAATTATTATTTCACCAATAACCAATCAACAAAAATCATTTTGATTTTTCTAAATTAAGTCAACAGAGTGAGGACTTGTTTTTAAGGAAGTAAGAGTGAAGAAGTTTTTAATCTGTGATAAACTGTTCGCCAGATTCAAACCCTATTGAGTAATAGAAGTTTTTTTGAACGAAAAATAATTAACTATTTTATGTGCCTATAGAAATTCTGTAATTTTGGTTTGACTGCAATATACAAAGATTTGTTAGAAGAAATCAATTGAGATTGTATTATTGAAAAACTCATAAGTAAAAAAAAATTATTTTTAGTTAGAGGAAAAATCGAAATGCATGTAATTGGTTGTTAGGTACTGGGTATGTAAACAGGGAAGCGAAATTTTTTCCCCCAGAAATATACCTCCAAAAAAACAAGCTAAATAATAAAGGATAATTTAAATCCCATATATACTTTCCAAATTTTTTCAATATTGTAAGTATGAATTCTATTAATTTGATTTGTAAAGCCTTTAGAATGGTTAACACAACAATGAATGTTAATATATTCGTGAAGCCCGTTATAGGCTCCCCAACAATCAGAACTAATGGACTTTTTTATGAAGGAATTTCTTTAACAAGTGTTCCAATAACTCCTTATTACTCCTGCGTACTGGAGAACCCAAAATCCAAAAACTATCAACTTTATGGTTTCTATGATATTTTCCAATACTAAATTTTGACTCATCTATCTCAACTACAGTACCTTCATCTCAAATGTTATAAGGGTTATTCCAAGAGAGTTATTTAAAACCTTTTATTTCAATCTTCAATCAACGAATTCAGGTGGTTGTCGTTGAATTAACCTCCAAAAATTTTGCGATTGTTCACCCCTGAACATTTCCAGACTGTAACTGTATTATCTTAAGTACAGAAACATAAGACATTTGGTTATGAATAAAAAGAGATAGTTTTAAAATTGTTTTGATGAGATCCGAAATCTTTCCCATTAATTCTAAGCATTTTATTAAACTTTTCATCAAGCGTTCCCTACACGAAATTGGAAAATATTCGCCACAATTTGTCTCTCCCCTTTCCCCACTTTTGTACCAAATAGCTAACATAGCTCGCGTATAATTTAATGACAACGTTTACTTTTCGAATTGTTTTACAACATATTAAGGAAACAATTAAGATTACAACATATTATTACAATTAAGGAAACATGTTTTGTTTCCAGTAATGCTGAATGAAAATATTTTTGATAAGATAGCTCATACTATTCGTAAATCCGTCAGTGAAACATTGGGATGTACTTTGTTTTATATTCCATCCGGATCAGTCGTTACAATGCTCTAGAGTAAAGGTTCCCAAACTTTTTGTTTTATAGACCCCTTGCAGTAGCGTAACGGTGAACATTTGGGCCCCCCTGCAAAGTCAGGTTCTGCGCCACCAAGTTGGATTTTACAAAAGGTAGGTACTTTGTGGCAGTCAGTCTTTGAGGTTCCCTAGAACCCTGCCCCCCCCCAATGCGGGTGTGTACGTTACACCACTGACCCCTTGCCATGTTTTTCGATTTTCGGTAGACCCCTGATTACCTAATATTAATTTTTTGCAAATTTATCAACTTAAATGTCTTTTTTAGAACTACTTTATTTAAATTTCTAACCGTAGTGAAGTATAGTGTTTAAAACTTAAGAAACACATTAATCATATTAAAATTAAATTAACTTCAATTAATATATAAAATAACTGTTACATAAAATAACTGATCAACAAATACTTATAATAGGAGGGATGAATCTGATGCTTCAATAACAAATTTTCAACATTTAGCATCAATTTTGTCAGGTTTAACCCTGAACCTTCACGGTTAGTAGTGTCCATTATTTTTCTTTCTTTTATTTTGGAGACAGCAACCCCGCGCTTCTCCAAAAGTTTTTAATTGTGTGCCCTTCTCACTAACAAGAGCACACAATTAAAAACTGTGGGGGAGCTCGCCTAATCGGCACCCCCTCTCTCCGTCATGCGCGTCTCTAGGTGTGTGGGGAAACAAAGCATCACCAACAAACTCCATAATAACAATTAGTTTTATTTAGCCTTTGAACACACACTTAAACAATCACAAGTAAAACTACAAGAGGAAACCTAGGGGTGATATTTAAAGCGTTGTCTATTCTCAATACCCAACTCTAAGTACACCCGACTACGTGAAATAGATAAGGAGAACAAGCGCTAATGAACCGATAGCTAATTCTAATTCTACTATCTTAAATTCTTCAATCTAATAATTTAATCTAAGCAATGACTTTCTTAACTCGCGCTAGGTTTGTGAATGAAATATTCCAATATTCGCACTTACGTAACAGCTTCCCGGCTCCTTCTATCTTACATCTACAAAACCTATATATATATATATATAGGTTATGTTATGTTCTATTTTTTATATAAATTTTTTATATATATATATATATATAGTCAAACTAATTTACATATCACGTGTTCTTCTTGAAAGGCTAACTATTTAATGGGAATGCTAGCCCCAAAGTTTCCCCAAGAGGATTAGTAGGAAAAATGTCGCGAATAGACCCGTCACAAAACTTTCTCACAATACTTATAATTTGAGATGAATAATAACTGGTAGCTTTTATAAAGCCAAAAAATTGCTGGCATCCATTTCTATACTTAAGATCTCTGTTGGTGCCAATGCCGATCAGTTCCTTTTGTAATATGACATTTTTTTTCAATGTGACCAAATTAATTCAATGCCTGCTGTGGTAATTACCCCAGTCAAAACATTCACAAACCAAGTTTCAAAATCTGAATGAAAGGCATTTAAATGCTAAACGTAGGTTGAAACATCATTTTACTGGTAGATTATTTGTGGCCAATTGAGAAACTAGGAAAATTCGCAACGTCCAATATTTTACTCTTTTAGCTGAATTCTGGCTAGAAACGGTAAAATGATGGTCTTTGTTTTAATAAAATTTATGGTGCCACCCAGTTACTGCAAATTAACATCATTAAATTTAGTAAATAAATCTATTATATAGGTAAAAATTGGTTTTCATTTGATTACAATTTCTTTTAAAATTATAGTCACGATCTGGTTTAAGGAGAGCTATTATCGTAGACCCCCATAGACCCCGAAATTATTTTTTCGCGGATGTAGACCCCTTGTAGGTCACCATAGAATCCTGAGGATCGGTATAGACCACTTTGGAAATCACTGCTCTAAAGCCAGGGTCGGTCTTAGCAGGTCTTGGCATCCTACGCTGTGACGGATCTGTACGTGACCTTCTTATTAATCCTCTTGGGGAAACTTTGGGGCTAGCATTTGCGGTAATTCATAGCCATCCCTCAAGAAGAAACCCTGATATGGAGATGAGTTTGACTATATAAAGTCAAGGTTTTGTAATTGTAAGATAAAAGGAGCAGAAGAACTGCTGTTTCAATACGTAGGTGAGATTTAATTCATATCACAACTTAAGAACGGAGTTTGCCACTATAATAAATTAGTGGATTGATAATTAATAATCGAAATAGATTCGATTAGAGTAAATTAAACAGATTACCTGCGCTTGTTTACTTAGAATGATTTTCTTTATATCACTCCTAGGGTCTTCTCTTGTAGTTTCACTTGTGGTTGATTAGTGTGCTTGATAGCAATAAAATTATAATTATTATGGAAGTTTCTGGTTATGCTTTGTTTCCCTCCACACCCTTAGGTAGGCAGGACGGTGAAGGAGCGACTTCAAATAGAAGTCGCTCCCAACGCAGGCAGCCAAAACAAGGAGCAGCCGTGTATAGTTAGTTCTATGGATCAAGCAAAATATTTTACGACTTTCCCTAAACAAAACTTATAAGTCGAATAAAGGCGCTGAATTTTAAATAGTTATTAAAAAAAAACAAAATAAGTTCCGATTTCCCGACAACATAGCATATATATATATATATATATAGTTTAAAGAAAATAGAATGTTAGTGACCAGTGTGTTGATCCATAGTCCATTAAGTCCATGGTCTTTATACACATCCTTCATTTGGTAGCAAAATTCGTGGCAGAGAAAAAGTTTTTCATTCTTTGCTTATCAGCGGTATAGGCGGCTCACTGTGGATCGATGTCAAACAAAGGCGTCTCAAAAAGGATTTTTGCGAAATTTGCCTTACGAAAATATTCAATATGGTTAATAATAGCCTTACAGCATAGAAAAACAAAATAGAGAAAAGAAGTTATTTTTGTGTCTATTTGCATTTTTATTAATGTTTAACTTTTTACTCTTATACAGGTAGATGAGTTTATAAAGTCAACATTAAGTATTAGTCAAAATATGAAAAATTCTTTAGAGGAGTGGCACATTAGGTCTTTGCACGTGGGCAGCCGACACTAGACAGGTCGCAAACTTTTTGATCATCCCCCTATAATTTTTCGAAATCTCCATAGACCCACAATTGTAATTTTCAGTAATTAAAATAAACTATATATAGTCAAATTTTTAATAAATCAGAAAAGTAAGAAAGTAGCTACAGATTTACTTCTTAATGAGATGAGTGTGCCTGGTGTTTCTTGGCAAGGTTGCTATATTGGTTCGAAATTAGTCAATTTTAACCGTAAATCCCTCGAAGCTCTACATTAAATTATTTCTGTTTTAGTTAAATGAATTAACGTGACTGAAACGGCTTCAACCATATTCGAACTTGGAAACGCCAGCATAAATGGCTGAGCCATTTCGTAAAGTTTCACATATTTTTGCTTTTATTTTATTAGTCCAAAATTATGTATTGTCAAATTTTTAATAAGTTTTTAATTGTTTTCTGATTTATTATTTTATTTTCAATAAAGATATAATATTAAGTCAATATAAAATATTTTAATTTTTACGTACGCAGTTAATATGTTATTTGCGTATTAAGAACTGTTTTTTCCTTCGAGTCCAATAGACCCCCATTCGACCCCTTGGTCAATAGACCATACTGTTGTTAAATAGACCTAGGGTCTATATAGACCACTTTGCGACCCTGCCTAGGATCTGTCCTGACTAGAGCTCCAGCTGGGCAATCATTCTTTCTCGAAGTTAATCATTTGCATATTCTGTCGTGAAGTACGTGCATGTAAGCAATTTCTTTCCATTAGGATAACTCCTTCTTGGCGCTTTTTTTTTTATGTATGCATATAGTTGCTCTTTAAAAACTTTAAAATAAATAAATAATACCAGAAAGCTGAATACTGAATGGATTTTAAACTTTTTCATTTTCTTCTTTTTCATTCTTGATACTTTTTCAACACCTACTTATTACAATTGTAGTAATACGCAGAATTATGAAAAAAAAATTTGTTCAAAATGTTTAGAATGTGCTTTTATTAAAACTTTAGCTCTACTCTAGAATCTCTTTCTTAACCTCAATTTTCAGTTTTTTTTAAAAAAAATTTATCAAAAGTCTTTTAATAACATTCCCTGCATGTTTTAACTACATTTATTTAATTACTTAGAATTATTTCATTAATAAAGAACTTTATCTGATGGGCTGGTAGTTGAAAATTTTTAACTTCAATGTGAATTTAAGAGAAGTGTCACTTAATATTTCTTCTTAATCTTTCTTATTAACGTTTAATTGACTGATTTGTAATTTAAATTTTAATATTAAACTATATATCAATAAATATTTTACCTCTTTGTAATTTTTATTTTATTAGAAAGATCCGAGTGTGTTCTTAAAACAAAAATTTTGATAAGAAAAGAAAGAAAAAAAATCAAATAATTTATTCTTTTTTTAAATAAAAATATTAAATAATATTTTGATTAAAAATGCTACAAATGGCAGATAATTTTTTTTATTAGTTCAATTATTATATATATAAATTCAATTTCAAAAATATTGTTTGTTTAGTTAAAAACCGAAAATTTTCCAAAACAGTTTTACATCAAAAAGAAATACTTTTGTACCTATATGTATCACATATGGTTGATTCTTTTTAAGAACTTAACGTATTCGAAATAAAAGAATGAAATATAATTATTTTTGAATTTTTAAATTTTAATTCTGTGTCCATTTACCGTTTCTGAAAAATCTTCTTTATATTCTAAATCAGCTAATTTAAGAGCATTCAAAAACACCGAATCTCTATTCAGTCTAAAAATAATACTTCAAGCAAATAAAAAATATTTTTAAAAATATTTGTTGCAAAAAATACTAACATTTCTGTGATTAAATAGAAGATATCTCTTCTATTTAATCACATACCTTAAACTTTTCTTTGTTTTTTTTTAACAAAATAATTATTTTAAATTTTAAGCTTAATATTATTTTAACTTCAATATAATCTTCTTAAAGAATTTTTACTTAGTATTCTATTATACTACCCTTTACGTCGTAATAACTCTTTGCACATTTTTCTAACTATTATTTTCACATATAAAATAATAAGATATATTAAATAAATATAAAAACTTTACATGGGAAGGAGGTGATGAAATACAGCTTAGTTGAATTGCTTCGTTGTAAATTTAAAGATTTCACTTATGTGTGTTTCAAGCGTGAAAGGTTTTTTATATGAATTATTTTATTAGCAGACAACTTGTTATATAATGTACAGAAATTTACTAAATCACGGAAAAAGTGAAAGTACTTGATATTAAATCATTTTGCAAAAGAATAAAAAATGTTTTCCGGACCTAAATCTGAGCCACTAGTACAGTTTTTCATATTTGTACCGGCTACAAGTACACGTGTAAATAAGATCGAAAATAAGTGAAAAACTACTTTTTATTTTACTTTTCACCAAATTACCAAAACTAAATAATGTCAGGATAATGACCATCGGATAATTAAGTTAAACATTTTGAGATTTTTATCCGCTGAAAATTCATTCTTGAACATACACGGAGCCTCTAACAGTTATAAATTGGTATACCTTTCGTATTACGGAATTTCATCCTTACCCTCACCCCCTAAATCACCGATGGAATCCCTTGTGAACCTCACTCTGAGACAGTTTGAAGACATCGAATACCTAAAAACGTGAAAAACTTGTTTGATTCTATGACTATAGCATTCTTTCAACCGATTTGGGCCAAGTAAATCGAAAATTATTCAAAGGGCATTACTCCTAATATTGTTGGATGTAAACAAAGTTGAATGAGCCAGATTTCTAGCTTTTTTCTAAACAGCTTAAAAGTATTCGCTAAATGTATCTAATTGTGATATAAACTGCAGTTTAATTTCGTTTCTTCAATGAAATATAATGAAGCAAATGCGATATTTAACTGAGCCAATCATAATTATTTAGTAATTAGTTACTAGGATAAAGATTCGCTTATAAATATACTGTGAGGGTGTGTAGATTGAAAAGAAGGATTAAAAAATTTACTTAAAATTAACACTGAATGTGAAAAATTTACGAATCAAAAGTAAAAATTTCGGTTCAAATCATTGAAACTGTTCAGTTTTCCGACAAATCAAAATATCCAAGTAAAACTTGGATATTTATATAAAAAAATATTAAAATATAAAAAAATTGAATTACGGAAGAATCAAGTACTCGCAATGCAAATTATACAAAAAAAAAATAATAAAATATTTTTTAAAAAATATTAAATAATTAAAAAAAAAATAACTAAAAAACCAAAAAATCTACAGAATTTAAAGTTAAAAAATATTACCTGAAAATTATTTTAAAGAAAGCCTTAGGTTTGGTCCGTTTCTTTGCATTAGATGAAGTAGAAGAATTTTAAGAGATGCAATGTTTTTGATGAAGACCGTAATTTGAAATTTTTCGTCGTGTGAAAAAAACCTTATAATGATAATACCATATTAGCTTACAAAGCTTGTAATAACCCTGCTCGTGCAGGGTTTATAGGTGTTGGGGGGGGGGGTCAAGGAAAGATCAGCCCTAATCAGTTCAAGTTATAATTTATTATTATTTCTCTCACTTAAATTAACAACCCAGGGTAGAAAATGCACACTTCTACTAAGTAAAGGAACAACTACACGGCAAAAAGAATACCTAATAATTGAGTATACTTTAATACATTTTCTCTTGGAACACTTTAGATGTCTACGGTCTAATTTATCGCAATTCCGTTCTTAGTTGTTCGACCTCCGGTCGTTATAATTAAGCTCTATCTAATTGACTAAATCTCAATTAGCAATCTTTGATCATTCAGCAATAACTCATCGACTAACTTTCGACTATCTACACTAACTAACTTCGCGTATCTAAAAGTCAATGCTTAAATAGAACCCTTCATTCGAATAACTCAAGTCTTCTTCTTCAGGAGAAAGTTTTCAATAGAACAACAGTTAAAAAGAAATAAATTTACCCCAAGAGGATTAGTAATAGGTTCGCGGATAGACCCGTTACAAACTGAAGCAACAAATGCCTTTTTCGACATACAACCATGAAATTGTCGAAAAGGGCTTATTTGAAACAGCAGGTTAGAAGAAAAGAGATACACATGCAAACATTAGCACGGTTACATCAAAAGGGATGTCATGGCCCACAAAAGCGTGGAATGCACGATCTCAGTGCCAAGGCAACTCAAAAAGGCGGAAGGAGGCATTTCTAGACATTCCCTGAATGTGAAAGCGAAATAGTAAGTTCATTATGGTCACAAGAAACCATCAGGGGGGCCTTAATACGTGGCAGAGGGATCAGTAAGCTTGAAGAGAAGTGTAATCTATTGAAAGCTGCTTAGGAATTTGGAGTTAACAAAAATATAGTTTCAGAAGCTCGGAAAGCCTTCTAAACTGTAAAAAAAATTGGCAGTAGTCAGCCGAGGAAAATGAGACCAAAAATGAGCATTCTGCCAGCGAAATGAGACCGAAACTAGGCATCGAGCAACATTGCTTCGTAGCTGCGTACGGCAACCGGACGACAGGTATCACGGTTTACTAGGTCAAGACATCTGCATAAAGGGGGCCTATTTACTCGACATCCTGAATGCTACATAACATTAACTACAATAAATACTGGTGCGCGTGTGTGGTATTATAAAAAATATTTCTGGAGCCCTTAAATTGTCTTTTTCCTGGAGTTATTGGTAACGAAAACATAAACAAAGAACTTAATAAGGTTTAACAAATTAAATTGCAAAATTAAAATTTAGACTGAAAATTTTCTAGAGAAAAATCCTAATATTCGAGATAAAAATCCTTGTAAGCAACGGCACCTGGTACACCTAAGCCAAGTTCAAGATTAAGACCGAGGCAGAATCCGTTACATACGGTTTCTGTCGAGATAGACCATGTTGGGTCTGAGCGTGGTGTCAACTACACTCCACCCACTCAGACCACCTGGTCCATAATTCACAACATTAACAGCAGCCCAGCGACACCGTTTACATTGGTGTCAAGACCACAAAAACTGGAACTTCTCATCACTGGAGTCACATTCTGTTTCACTGGTGAGAGTCGTTTCAGTCTGAGCAACGGTTCTCAGCGTCATTTGATATAAAGGGAGGTAGAGACACGGTTTAATACCACTAATATCGCGGAAAGAGATCGTCGATGTAGTCCTGGAGTGTGTGCATGTGAGGAAAAGCATTATATTAAACAGAGAAATTAAGCTCCACATTTTCGACAACGGTTCACTTTCCGGAGATCATTATTGCGGTGACATTATCCTTTCACATGGCCATT